>JAODLL010017174.1:1815-18221 GCA_026546735.1 Forbesichthys agassizii | reverse complement strand
TCCTTCGCCCCCCCCGCCCCCCCCCCACACACACACACACACACACACACACACATGTACCAGCCGGCTATTACCGATGATCCTCTCCCTGTCTAGATATTAGAATAATTAAAGACTGAGCAACGTTATGCATATCTATGAGAACAGTTCTGGGGCCTTATTTATAAAAGTTGCTACGCACAAAGAAGATGCGTTAACTGGGGTGAAAACGTCTATGTGGTAAAAGGTGCACTTTTCTATGGATCCTTTCATCCATGAGTAGAGCATACGCAAAAAAATTTGTTTTCTTTTTAAAAACTCTCAAACTCTCAAAAATATGCTCCGCCCCCTTGCCCATAATTCCTCGTTCAGTCTATATTCATGTTTTTAAGTTGTTTAATTTTATTTACACTTTATTGTTGACTTTGTTAGTTTCAGTTTGTGTATGTACACAGTGACTGTTCTATTGTTGACACCATTACAGATCTTCCCATATCAAATTAGTTTTAAACCTTCCTAATACCTCCAACACTGCATTTTATAATGAGCCCCCTGGTCTTTTAAGTGGGCGTGTCACTCTTCATCAATAACAACACTTTGTGTTGACTTGAATGGAATGCTGAAAAATCAAACAAAACATTCTTGTCTTCTAAATATATTATTCTATGAAATCAGTTAACCCTCCCCTTCCAAAAGTCGAACGCGGAAGTCTCCGTACATTTGAGCCTCTCTTTGCTCTATTCTGTCTGAATTCGGTCAGCACGAGTTGCTTATGTGACGTAGTGCTAATGGATGGAAGAGGCCTGAATTAGCCCTTCCAGTGCAGTGGTGCATAAAGATGGGAATACACACTGACAGATTCTGTAACAAAAAATCTTGGGATGTCTGTATAGGACATTCTGCATACACCATTTTACTCCAATGATTATTTGTCTTTCCGTGATGTATTAAAGTAAAAATGTAACAAAAAAAAAAAACTGAAGAAATAGCCCTTCTACAACTTTTTTTACGTTTTTCTAATTTTTTCTTTTTTTCTTTTGATAAATCATTAAAAGAAGTATAAATCTACAGTGGAAGAACATTTAGTACGAACAGGAACAGCCCATTGGTTTGTCGGAGATGAACCTTAAGATTTACAATTTAGAACACGTACATTTTTGCAAGGCATTTCACAGCAAACTATTTCACAACAGCTGACAATATTAAACCTAGGTAAAATACCTTTAGCTTGCTTGTTTGTTTTGAATCCTCAACTCAATGTCAGTATCTCAAGCTCGTAATCCTCTCTTTGTTTTCTTTCCATTCACTCATCCAGTGAGCAGCGTGCATAAGAAAATAACGGCAGCTTTCTTTCTCCCACTTGACCTTTGGAAAATAAGCAGACTAATTCCTTGAGCAGGGGACTATCAATTGAGTTTCTGAGCTGGCGATCCTGGCCAGAGGTTAACGACACACACCAGCACAGTTCCATAGACTTTATAGACATTTATTTTGCTAGCCAAAGTAAAACCTTCCGTGAAAATGATGTCTGATATCGCCAACAACTTGTTGGTAATGCTGCACTTTTTGGCAAAGCCTTCCACAAGCCTGAACCTTTACCAGGGTCAGGGTTGCTTTTCCCATGAACCCCTGCTTAGGGATTCTCCCTGTGTGCCTTTCTGAATGAAATGGCTAAGATGTTATTTCATCTTGCTAAATTGCCATTTAAGTAAGTGCTACAAATCAAATGCTCTCGGTTTACCTTTAGGGACTGGAGTCCTGAATCAAATAACGGCTATGATAGTGCACTCTGGAGTATTACTGCTATTAAATACAACTTAAAGTTCTTTTCAAGTTGTAGATGTATGATTTTGTTGTTAGGGTAATGTAGGCTACACTGAAGATTAGAAACAGTGAAAATATTGTAAAATGCTTTCTATTTCAAACATCATGGCTTTCGTCAGCCCATTTTCGGAAACGTCATTTGTAGTTATTTATCTTGTGAAAGTATGACAATAAAGAGTTTTGCAGATTTGGTGCTGAATATATGTGGTTACTTTACACACACACATTCTGCCCTCAGTTACAATGAGATTATCTATACCAGGGGTGCCCAACTAATGAATGGCTCGTTATCAGTCTCTGCAGAAGCCCATTGATTTGAGTCAGGTGTGTTGGAGCAGGGAGACATCTAAAACAAGCTGGATAGGGGCCCTCCAGGACCAGAGTTGGGCCCCCCTGATCTATACCTTCATTCTGAACTGCACAGTATCGCACTTCATTCGTTTGTCCTCTCTGGAACCCCTTTCGCCATAAATGGTTTGATGCTTTAACCACTTCCAGCTGCCAGAAAAAGACAGACATGTTTAAAAGAAAGTGCTCTGAAACCTAAAGAGCAGCAACGTCAGTGCAACTATACCGTGCTGAGATTAATGCACTTTCCTTTTTCATGAAATAATAACGTAATGATGTGTATGCTGTTGGTCTGTACACGTCATGCACTTCTTGATGAATGCCAAGCAAGCTACGGTATAACTAAAATAACGCTTACTCATTAAAGGTGGAGTCAGTGATGCTGGAGAAAGCTTGTTGATATTTGAACTGGATCAAAACAAAAACACCTCTTCGATGCCATAGGGTTCTCTCTCAGAAGCTCCGCCCCGCACATTGGACATTTTCTTTCACCTTATTTGGAAACAAACCACACATGCACACTGCACTCGTTGCCGTCTTATGTCATAGTCATTGTCATGTCCAGCCAGTGGCTGTTATGGCTGGTACAGTATTATAATACTTGTAATCTGCATCTGGGTAGGCTACAGCAGATAAATCCACAAATAACAAACACAACCTTAGCCAGGGCTCAGTTGATAAGACACAAAAAGATAGACACCATCCATCATCTTTTTTGCATGATGGCAGTCATTGAGGCGATTATGGGTTGATACTGATAGACATAAGATACTGTAGGTGCATCCCTAATCTTACAACATTGCTATAAAGCAAAGCAGTTGTTGTTCTGACTGAACTGATTGTGTCTCTCAGCAGGGCTCATGGAAAATGTAGTCATTGTTCTGGGAACCGCTACCTCTTTCACTTCAGGCAGGGTAGAGGGGATTAAGAGGGAAGTTGAGAGACAGAAACCTTAATTTCCATTTCGGCTCCTTATGTCATATGTCTGTTCTTTTGCCTAATATGTGGGCCTTGCATCATGCTAGACCTACCTGCTGCCATGTCACTGTTTGAGTGCTATACCATGCAAGATGAAGCTCCAGGGCATGAATGTGCTACTGTTTTGGTAATCAATACCTCTTTGTGTTTGCATGGCTTTCCGTGACACTGGGATTCCATACCAGTGTCTGGCAAATGACAAATGGTTGGTTGCTGTTACTTTAGACAAAATTACACTGGAAGGAATTATCTATTTCAACTGGAATACCCAAAGCATTTGTACTAACAATGTGAACATGTCCTGACTATGTTATTACCGTAGATTATAATGCATTTAACAAAATGTATCTTTTTTTATTGATGTTCATGATTTTGGTTTGTAATTTGTAGCTGCAAACTGTAAACTTGTAAACTATGAACCTACCGCATTAAAGGACCACTATGTAAGAATTAGTGGACTCTAGTGGTCAAATTGCAAATAGCATTCATCTGTATACTCTCCGCTCTCCACTTCCTGTCTAAGCGGTGTTTTAGAATCTACGGTGGCCGTCGTGTGCCATTAGCTGTACTTGAAGATGTCATCATCTGCTATTCAACTTGACATAAAAATGCGTTTGCCATACTCTCAAGCCAGCGTTCAGTTTGTCCGTTCTGCACTACAGTAGTAAACAAGGTGGTGGCGCAACATGGCAGCCCCGTTATGTGCGACCCATACTATGTATGTATTTATTGTTAATTATACGCTTACAGAAATATTACGATTATTTACCTGTGATACACTAATAAATACATATTTGTGAATACTATATTCAGTTTCTGCTAACGAATCTTTCTAAATCTTACAGTGTTCCTTTAAGTCTATTTTTAGGGGGGTTGTCGTCTTAGATATAGAGTGTGTATTCTACCTTCAGCTAGATTACTGACCTACTCCTTTCTGTCTGCTCATGTTTTAGGGCTGCTTGAATATCTTTGTAGTACAATGTGTTTTTCGGTTTCATTATGGGTTTCACACTTGCATTGACCACAGAGAGCAGTCAGACATCACAGTCAGTCATGTGTTCAATACCCATAATCAAACCTTAGGCATTACTTCAGGACTCTCCAGCAACTACCAAAATCTCTTACACATGGTTGGCCAGAGTCCAGACAATGCTCTCTGTGTGCCAAGTGTTCTGTGTTTTGATACACGTCAACACTGTGTGGGATCCTTCCTTACAGCCAACCTCTGTGGTCTCTAATTCAGACTTTATTGTGGCGGCGGTGATGTCATGAAGCCCGTGACTAATTCTGTATTCACATGGAGCACGGCATACTAGGGCTGGCCTAAATACCATTTATTGAAATTCAAATCTTTGGTAGCAATTAATAGCGAAAACTTGAAGCTTCAGGTGCATGATCTGAAACACCTATTTATTGAAATCCAAGCAGACTGCCAGGACCATTAGTAGGCTTTCGAGCGATAAGCACGTATTGTAGTACTATGTATGGTTGAGTGCATAGTTCCTTATACACACTGGAAAGCTAAGATTATTGTGTTTTGACTGATTATTTCAAGTTACAACAGCAGGTGCAATCAACGTTTTCAGACCACCAACATAACTGTAACTACTCTCCTATTGGAGACTAGTCCCACCGATTGGAAACAGTCAAAAATGATCTTTTTATATTAGCATGGGTCCACTCGAGACAATTGTCGCGGAGGACAGCACAATGTTAAAATATAGTAACTTTGGACAGCATGATATTCTTTTTTGCAAACCGCAACAATTTTGCTATCCTGCTCTTGTTCACTAACATGATATCTGGTTTGCAGCCTGTCGTGTTCCATCATGCGAATGCACCATAAGCCGTATGCTAAACAGCTGAATGGATAATAATGTTAGCCTATACAGTTAAATGCACTACTATGTAAACAAGATAACAAGTGGCTTATTGTAAAATAACAGAAATAACAGATTTGCAGTAGTGTTTATTTTAATTAAGTCCTAGCGTAGCGAAGTACCGAAAACTACCACTTACAAAACATGCATTCTTCTGTCCATAGAATATGGATATATCACTGCATTGCATTGTGGGTTATTTGGGCCAGTGTAAGACCTGGGACCTGCTTCCCCAGCAATAGGGCCCAGGGAGAGGGGTCCTGGGAAAGACTCCGACTCTCATCCACTCTCTCTCTCCCCTCAGAAGTGCTGCCAGAACAATGGAGCGAGAGCTACAGGGCCAACTGTGGAGGCTCACAGCCTTGCTTAGAGGCAGAGTTCCTTGTTGCACCCATTTGGCTTTTTTGAGCCTACGTTTTCATTTTTCTTTTCTGTCAATTATCTTAATAGCAATTCATCAATCTATTGCCTGCTGGCTCTAATTCATCCTGCGTGAGCAGTTCCATTGCTAACCTCACTGTTTGCATGGCTAAACAACTGTCTCATTAACATTACACAGGATATATGGACTGCTTATTGCAAAAATTATTCTTAATACAAACATTACCTTCAGTAACATTGTTGTCACAATAGAGTACCAGTATCTCAGAACAAAACAAATGCTTTGTGGGCCACACACACACACACTAATATGCTCGGCTGGACCGGCTGAAACGAACAAGCTTATTTGTGCACAAAGAGACCGTGTGATGTCATTCTCTGCTCAGACTGCAGTTACTCCACTATATGTTTACAGACAGCAGTTGTTATTTCAATGTTTAAAATATCGATATTTAGCAGTGTGCTGCAGAACTGTGGTACATATGGTGTTTCAAGAGCATCTCTCTACAAGTCAGATGAAAGAGGGCTCTAGTGGAAACGGCAAGCTCAGACATAAATTTGAGCAAAAGTGGATTTAAGAAATGTCATCCAGCATTCCGTTACTACTTCTTTACGCTGCAAGAGATATTTTCACCACAATCATTGGAGCAACTGCGCTTGTTTTTGGTAACCCCCCTATTACTACAAACAGCATTTCTGGGGTGATCTTTGTGTAGAATCCCTTTGCACCACATGGATCTGAAGCTTGTGATGTGTGAATAATTACATCTCTGATGTTTGTATGTTTGTAAGTCTGTTTGTGCATGTGTTTGCAGGCTATGTGTACACTGTATCCAGCGCAGTCAAAAGGATGCGTGCGTGAGCGTCTGACTGATGTGGTGAATCACGTCCCTGTTGGCAAACCTGCCCACGCACACCACGTCATTTGCGGTCTCATTTGGACTGGCAGAGAGGTGTGGCTGTGATTGTGGTGGTTTCCTCAGAGACTATGCTAGATTTGCTAGACTTGTTTGACTGTTTGACTCTGGATAAAACATACTGTATTGCGTGTAAAAGGCGCATTTTAACACCAGAGTGGGGATAAAGGTGGAATCAGCGATTGTACATAAATTGTCCAATTCTGTGAATATCTCCTCATGGTCCGCTAGCTATCCGTTTTGTGTGTGCTGAATAAATAATATGGTGTTTCTACACAGCCATGGCTCTGCAAATGGGAAAACAGAATTGCTGACTCCACCTTTAAGCAAAGGCAGTTCCCTGTAACACATACACACTCTAGGGGTGTTTGCTTTGTCTAGGACATAAAAGGTTATTTTCTATTATTTGTGTAGCGTTTTAAGATGATTGTATGAAGGTACATGTTTGCATTCATGGGGGCTAGCCATGGAGCTGAATTTGCTTGTAACCCTCTCATGATGGGCTAACGTGTGATCACTTGTGATTGGTGACATAGTGTACCCTCTTAAGCGGTAACCTTTAATGAAATAATACATTACATAATTGCATAATCACAATGATTAGAGGATGTTAAATTAACTATTGAGACCACAACTTCTTTGAAATGATGTAATGACACAGTAGTAGATTTTCAACACCAGCCCTTTAATTTCAACCATTGCAGTTTCCGATGTTTTTAGCAGTTGCATGTTGAATAAAGAAAAGAGATGGCATTTAAGGTAATTTTATCATGTGTTACCATGAAAGTTTTACAAACAATAACAAAAAAATCAACGTGTTCTGAATATTTAAGCTTGCCTTTAGAGGCATCCATCACTAAAAATAGCATCCACACAAAGCGCAGCCTTATTCTTTTCCAGGCATGGATTTCTCTCTGAAACCACAAAGTGAAGACATTAGACGGGCCAAAACACAGGACTCACAATGCTAGCTGAACATACAGTAAGTGTAGAACCACTATTCTCTCTTGTGAATGATGTCCTCTTGATTGGACAGTCAGACAAGAATCCTCATCTGGAAGGCTCCTGGAATGTGATGGGTGAGCCACAGAGTGCCTCAGTTATCATTGGATTCCCCCATCTTGTTTTACTTCAAGGGCCAGGCCAAATGTTCCCTTTCCCTTGCTGATAAGACAGCTCCCATCATGCTTCACTCACACACTTTGAGTGCAGCAAGAAAACTACTGGCTGCTGATGCTGAACATTTTCTTCTACCAAAACTTTTAATAAAAAAAGGTATACATCTTTGGACTGCAGTGGGTGAAACTAAAAGGAGAAAGGCTAAAAAGATGGTCGGGAGACGTTTAAAAAAGAAAGGCTGACTGGGAATTTTCTGTAGCCTGGCTTCTCCGCAACTATTTCTCCCAGCTCAGTTTTTAGAGATTGTACTCTGGACCTGTTTGCTTTCGCATTCACTCAGCCACTCTGGATGGCAGACCAATCAGCGATCTGTGGGGAGTGGCTAACACCACCTTAACCTAGCTACACCAGGCTATTTGTTCTCTTCATGCAAGGGACATTGGCTCCAGCAGGTTGTCTTGTGACTGAGAAGTGACTGGATGCCAGCTTCCGTTGAGGTGTCCCTGTGCAAGTCACCCCTACCATAACTGCTCCCAATGTGTCGGATGGCTCCTTACAGGGCTGACATCGCTGGTGTGTGCATTTGTGGCAGATGTGGCCTGTGGGGAAGGAAAGTGATATCCAAATGCGGTCCATTTACTGGCTCTATATGACTTTCTACCACTAGGTGTCACCAGCATGCATGTGTGGCCGGACCGGCCAAGCTATGTAAACAAAGAACAGAGGAGCTGGGATTATGAGAGAAAGATAGAGAGAGAGAGGGAGAGAGAGAGAGAGAGTACTGTAGGTCAGATATGGAAAGAAAATACAGAGCATGTAAAAACTCATATATATATATATATCGCCTATCTGGGTTCAGTTGTGTGTGTAATTTCATACAGTAAGGCTGTCTGAAGATCTTAACTTACATGGTTGGCCTTGGTGAACTTTGTGTAAATTTACCCACATGTGCCTCCTATTCTACACAGTACATCTCTCAATCCTGTCTCAACCCAGGCTCAGCAACGCCTAAGAACACGCTGAATCACTTTATCCTGCTCATCTTTTCAATAAATACAACATTAATGACTGATGTAGCTGTTAAATTATATTATCCCTACTACATAGTCCTGTAAAGTTACAGTTTCTGCTTAGAACCAGAGGTTATTCTAGACCACATATTTAACCTCATTTCTTGTTTTTGTTCCAATATAGTAAGTTTTAAAACAGAAAGCTTCACCCTGAAAATTAATTAATTAATAAATGCTCTCTTCTCAGAATTTCATTTCATTTAATGTATTTTCAGCCTCTCATGTCATAAAATGAATGTTAATTTAAGCAGTGTACAAGTGATACAGTATATCGGAAATTATGCCTTGAAAAACATTCCTTCCGTCAATGGTTTTGGCTCAAATGGAAAACGACATGAAGTCACCTCAAACAGTTCACACATATAATGCCTGCCATGAATGGGTTACTCATAAGAGAATGTGTTTTTCTTTGAGATCTGTTGGGAAACATTCACTTAACGTCCCCACAGTAGTCCCATTGCTTTTTATAGACCTCAGGTATATCATGCTTCAATGGCATTCACCGTTGAACAAATATCCAGTTTAAAAAAATGTGTCTTTTTAGAAAAAGTACATCATACACGCTTCAGTAGGTTTGAAAGGCACTGCCCTAAAATAAATGATTTCCATCTACACACTCATAGCAATGCCATCCTTAAAATTAGTCCTCTTTTGATAAGCACGGCTTGCCTTATTTTCCTTGGCTGCGCTCCTGATACTCAGGATTTTAGTGTTGGCGCATGCTTCAAACTTCCCTGTCTCCAGTAAGTTGCTGTTTTCCCTAAAAAAAATGGATTTAAGGAGATGTACTGTAAAGAAGGGGAATTCTAATCAACTTTTGAGTTAACCCACTGTAATCCCTCTTTAAACAGCTAGCTGTAGGCAATGTTTGTTAACAATTAGGGTATTGTCACACATACTGTATAGGCTACACAACATTGACAACAGCCAGTTTGCTGTGGAACAGTAACTTTGCATTTTCACTTGAGTTTTTGTTCTGCTATACATTTGCCTATTCAGTGTTTGTCTATGTCTGCACGCACCATGACACCGCCCCATGTGGGGGGTGGAGCTTCTGAGGGAGCACCCTATGGCATTGAAGGGAGAGATGGTTTAGTCTTTCTTCAGAATGACTCCACCTTTAACATTTGGAAATAGTCGCTCTCTGTGCCGTGCGGCATCCCGCTGCTCCTCCGGCCGACCCTGCCAGCGTTCCGCATCGACAGACGGATGGACCTCTTTGCGGCAGGCGGTATTCCCCGCTGTAGAAATCATCTTCTCCCACTCCCGCTCACACTCCCCTTTGCTCCCGCAGAGCCCCATTCAGCCAAAAAGGACTTGTTTGGCGCAAGCTCCCAGCTCAGTTGAACACCACTGAGATATACTTTGAGATAGCACCTGCTCTGGCGCTCCCGTTCCAATCTGGCAGTTGTCTTGACTTTTACAGCCCCCCCCCCACCCCGAGTTGAATTTACATTTGATCTGCTGTGTTAATGCTTGGGGGTGATATACGTCACGCGTGTGTTGTGTGTGTATATGTATTTCCAACAGGCGAAATGCCATGGTCAATGGGTGAGGCATTGTTCAGGCCTTTCTAATGACGTGTAATCTCTGTCTCCTAGGTGACGGCGACAGATGCGGACGGTGGTTCTTTTGGCTCCGTCACCTACTCTCTGGGCTCTGGCATCAATGCCCCAGCCTCCTCCTTGCACTTCATCATCGACAAGGAGACAGGCCAAGTCTGCACCAGTGCTGCTCTGGACAGAGACCAGGGAGCAGGGAGCTACGACTTCACAGTCACCGCTGTAGATGGGGTATTGTCATTGGAACTGAAATGAGGCCTAATATAAATCCACAGGTTAATCCTATAAACACAGTGGGGGTTTTACAGACACAGGAGGAGAGCAAAGACGTTCATTAGAACAGCCAGAAGGGGAACCAGTTGAATAGCTCCCCATGGCAGCCTGACTCACCAGTCAGTATAGCCACTTTTGTGCGGCATGCCAAATGATACTTAAAAGTAGACAGTTAAAGCCTGCAGCCATGTAAAAGCATTCACATGGAGAAATGCCTCAACTGTCAGGCTGTCATTTTTAACAAGTTGGACAGGCTTCTTTGTCTTGCCACCTGGTCCAAAATATAAAGCCTGCACTGTATTCATTCCAAATGAAGTCTATGAAAAAGACTGCCCGGCTTCTGCAGGCTCATGCACCTTTCCAGAGGGTTTGACATGTTGCCTTTTTCCCTGGGAAACAATCAATCTGTAATACTCTGGAAACCTGTTGGGACTAACTTACTTTAGAGGTCACTGTACATCCAATTTCAACAACGCTGCCACTGGTTTTAACTTTTAACTTTCAGGTGTTTTTACTGGTTGATGGTGATTTATTGTACTGGGATGTATAACATAACAGAACCTAAAAAGTAAGAAAGGTTTTTGTTTTCTTTCTTTAGGGGGGGCTGAACTCGGTAGCCTATGTGAAGGTGGATCTGGTTGATGTCAACGACAACAGACCCACTTTCTACCCAGTGACCTATGCTGTCAGTTTGAGCACGCAAAGCGCACCCGGGACCTCGGTTGTCAGGGTGATGGCCTTTGACCCGGACACCGGGGAGAACGGCAGAGTTACATACCAAACAGTCCCAGGAGGGGCCTCTCCATATTTCACTCTCAACAAAGACACAGGTAGGCAGAACTACCTCCTACACTGTGGAAAAGGGTATTTTTAAAGCAGTAGTATTGGCTATAGAGGACAGATTAAAACGGAAGGTTGAAGACAGATTAAGACGGCTATACCATCACTACACTATGCAACAGTTCAACAGTGTTGTCCAATTATGTTCCTTAAAGTGTAAGTTCACCGCCAGCTCTGAGCCTGACTCCACCAAAAAAGAATTGGCTAAGATGATGTCAAGGAGCTGAGTGAGAAGAGCGTCTGAGAGGGGGCACATTTACATTAACATTTGAATATGATGATTAACAAGTGTTCCCAAAGTACACTTGCAATACATGACGTGTAGAACCGTTTTCAACCCATAAAATGCCAATTTCTTCTTATTTTTTTAAAATATGAAAATGGAAATTCTGTCAATATTAACACCAGCATTGATGTGTCTCATCACAGTTTATTCTTGTTATTTAGTTTACAGCTCAGAAAACATATTTTAGGATGCAGTCACTCTTTAAAGAAGTAGTATTGGAGAGGACAGATTAAAATGAAGATGGCTAGTCCATCACATATGCAACAATTCAACAGTGTGTGTCATCCAATTATGTCCTTCATTATTGGCGTGCAAATAGCATGGATTTCTGAAATGTAGTACCTCTTAATTAATGAAGGAATATAATGTCAGTTGGCAGAGGCTAAGTATGAATTATGCATGTATTATGCATGCCCTGTAAACACTACATATGAAATGACCCTGCTTAAGAGGTCTTGTAATATTCTCAAATGAGAGAGGGTCTTTGCACACTGCCAATGTAATACACAGCGCTATCCCCAATGGGCACTGAGCTGTGGATGATGCTTTCCTTCTTTTGCCTTTGGTTTGTAGGTGTAATCTCCCTGTCCCGCTCTCTCCATGGCAACACCAACTCTATCATTCCGTTGGTGGTCTCTGCCCAGGATGGCGGAGGTCTCGTTGCCCCGGTCAACGCTAGGGTGAACATCAGTGTGATGGCGGGTGCGGTGGCGCCCCCTGTCTTTGAGCAGACGCAGTACTCCTTCACAGTGTCGGAGGACGTTTCACGGGGGACGGTTTTTGGAGTTGTTCGGGCCGCCAGTAAGACGGGTAGGTGGGCTCTTGTGCTCAGGATACCGTATTTCCTATCTGGTTTACCAAAGACCACGATGTGTGTTCACACGCACCCACAAACATATGTAGCCTGAGTGCATTCAGTCACAAGAGATCCCAGGAATGAATGTGCTGAAAGAGATTTCTTTCTTCTGCCTGCTACACAAATAGGCAGCGGGCCACAATACACACTTTACTTGGAAATCGCATCATTCAAAAATTCCATGTCAGAACTTCTGTTTATACAATAATTTACTGCAGATATTTAGAGCCGAATGACTGGAGAATGACCTAATTTAAAGTGTACTATTACTGGTGTAGCTTTCAGCGCAGTCCCCTAGGCCATTGTAGTCTCGCAGAGCCAGCTGTTACTAGCGTAATATCTGGGACACAGTGTTGGCTAAGTGAATCAGACCCATCTACCTGACAGTAAATGTATTTTGATTGCAATGCACGATTACTATATAACTCATTGACTAAATCGGACGTTAACCTTATATTGAGAACTTTCTTTGGAAACAAAACGACGCAAGTCTACAAGTATGGTCTTTTATATCTGTTAAATATGTATGCTATGCTTCTGCTTAAATGAAACAAAAAGACAGAAATTAGTAAAATAAAGCACTGCACTAGCATTGTGTCGGATTTATAGTCGGCCTATAGTCTTGTGAGTGACAGTACTAAAAATCAATGAAAATCTATTACTTCCTGATAGTGCTGACATGCTTACATTGGGCATACCAGCACGAGTTGCTTATGTGACATAGTGCTGATGAACGTAAGAGGCTAAACACCCAGGCATACTTTCCGCGTATGCGTAAGACGGAGGCCCACTACAGACGGCATTGAATGTTCTACTAAGCTCACAGATGAGTCTAGGCGTATCAAAAATATTTATTTCCAGCGAATATCTTAGTTACACCAAAATTGCTCACGGGACACAGTGTGTGCACACATAAAAATTGTAGTTACAAAAATTGCTAATTCCAAAGCAAATGTTTTATATACAGAAATAGCAGATGATTGCCCGGGCCCTAAATTTACCCTGGCTAGGACATATTTTGACTCAGCATAATAAACAGCTAATAATCAACAGCTAACAGCAAAAGGTTAATAGTCAACAGCCAACTTCTAACAACCAACAGCTAACAGCTATGTTCCCTCCTCTCCTCTAACAGGCTACCCTAAAGATGTCTCCTACACCATCAGCTCCGGGGACCCAGTGGGTTACTTCATTGTGGACCCCGAGACCGGGGCGCTGAGGACCAGCCTGCCCCTGGACCACGAAGCCCAGCCCAGCCTGGACCTGGAGCTGCAGGCCCGCAGCGGGGACCCGCCCTCCTACGGCCGCACCCACGTCCGCATCACCGTGGCTGACGTCAACGACAACGCGCCCGTCTTCCTGCCCTCCTCCTCGGAGTCGCTGTTGCTGCCAGAGCGCACGGAGCCGGGCGTGGTCGTGTACCGCGTCCAGGCCGAGGATCCAGACTCTGGCGCCAACGGCCGGCTCACCTTTGACCTCTCGTCGTCAGCTCAGAAGACCTTCAACCTTGAGCGGAGCACCGGGGAGATTCGCCTGGTGGGGCTCCTCTCCTACGAGGCCACCCCGCGCTACGACCTCCGCGTGACGGCCCGGGATGGCGGCGCGCCCCAGCGGAGCGCCACGCTGGCGCTGGCGGTGCACGTGCAGGCGGAGAACCAGCAGGGCCCGGCCTTCGACGCACTCACGTACCGCGTGGAGCTCCGGGAGGGCACGCCCCTGAACACACGCTTCCTGCAGGTCCGGGCCCGGGACCGGGACTCCGGCCCCCCGCTGACTTACTACCTCCGTCCGGACGGGGACGCGGCGGGCTTCGGCGTGGCGGCGGACAGCGGCTGGCTGTTCGTGCGGAGCGCCCTGGACAGGGAGGCCAAGGAGCTGTACCTGGTGACGGTGGTGGCCAGTGCGCCCCACGGCCAGCTGAAGAAGACGGGCAGCGCCACGGTGCGCATCTCTGTGACCGACGAGAATGACAACGCCCCGCGGCTGCCGCAGAACACGCTGTTCCTGGCCGTGAGGGAGAACCTCCCGGCCGGAACGGGCTTCGGGCGCGTACCAGCCACAGACCGGGACAGTGGCCCCAACGGACGCCTCAGCTACAGCTTCCTCCACACTGACCGCTACTTCCAGATCAACTCCCAGACAGGTGAGCTGGTAAAGGTGGAGTCACTCATTGTAAGAAAATGCACTTGTCCTCATGGTCCACTAGCTGAGTGTGTGTGTGTGTGTGTGTGTGTGTGTGTGTTGAAAAGAATATACAGTGTTACTGAACAGACCTGGCTCTATAGGAACACAAACAAAGTGGTGCAGACTGCACCCCATAACACTATCCCAGCCTTGACAATATATGTCCAATTTGGGGTGCGGAGCTTCTGAGGCAGCACCCTATGGTATTGAAGGGAGAGTTATCTACGGGATGGCTGACTCCAACTTCTAAATAGGACAAACACTGATCTCATTTCAGTGCTGTTATGAGTATTAGTATATTGGTAAATGGGGTTGAAATATACTGTGTGGCTAAACATGAATCTGAAGTGCTCTTCAGCATCAAACTTAGACAATATACCCTAGACAATGTTGCTGGTTGCCCCTCCCCAATCCCAAGTGAAAGAAAACATTCATCTCCCATTAGCTTTATATTTTACTGTATTTATAGTTTGTGTAAATAAAATAAAAGCAAATCAATTAAATTAAACAAAAGCCAATACACAAGTAGATGATATAATACACAAAACAAGTATGGAATACCATTAAATGACATGAATTGAAATACAATGGGGAGTCTAATCTTAACTTGCCTTATGATCTCTGGCTGAGAGCCTTGGGCACCGTTAATAATGAATCAGATCATGCCAACTGCAATACCAAGTACGTGTGTGTTGTTCGGCTGGAGCTAATTGGTTTTCTGAGGCTGTGGGTGGGGATGGAGGAACTCACATCTTCTGCTCCCTTCTCACAAGTGGATTTGCATCTGCTAACATTACACACTCCTTCCCTGTGCGTGTCCCACATGCTTTGTGCACGGCTTATGCATGGCTCGTGCACTTTCCACAGTGTTTATCATCTGTGATCAGTCTCATGGAAGTGGCGTGGAAGCCTTGTGATACCATCCTGACTTGTCCAGGCTGATGCTCTTCACCAGCATCAGCCAGACAGGCTTCAAGTCCAAGCAGGTGGTTCAGACCACGGACCAATCACGGTCGCCCTGGCAGCTGTGCTGCAGGCGTGGTTTGGGTGTGATGTTAGCCTGCGATAGATAAAGACAGATGGCTCGTCCAATCACCTGCCAAGTATTGAGTAGAAAGTGCTTGCTCTTTTCCAAACCGCATCAATGGACGGCTGTTTAACAAACCATCTGGCATGTCAGGTTAATGGTGCTCCACACCATATTAGAAACATTAATATAGCAGCAACTATTTTCTATATAAAGATATAGTGTAATAGTGGCATCCTGAGAATGACACTCTGAGTGAGTGTGTGTGGCCCACAGAGAATTTGTTTTGGTCCGAAATATTTGAAAGCTTAATGTGCCACCTAGTGGCAGAAAGTCATATATAACTCCTTTTAATGGGCTCTTTTTTCTGCATCCACCCTTTCCCCGCCCCTCCTCCTTCCCAGGTGAGATCAGCACGAGGAAGGCCCTGGACCGGGAGCAGCAGTCTAGCCACCAGGTGTTGGTCCTGGTTCAGGACGGAGGCTCTCCCCCCCAGAGCGCCACAGGGACGGCCTTCGTCAGTGTCCTGGACGACAATGACAACGCCCCTGTGTTCTCTCACTGTCAGGCTGGCAAAGGGCTCGTCATGCAGGTGAAGTAGGGAGGGTTGTACCAAAGTGTTTATAACGTAGGTGAGGTAGGACAGGTTGTACCAAAGTGTTTATCATGCAGGTGAGGTAGGACAGGTTGTACCAAAGTGTTTATAACGTAGGTGAGGTATGGAGGGTTGTACCAAAGTGTTTATCATGCAGGTGAGGTAGGGAGGGTTGTACCAACGTGTTTATCATGCAGGTGATGTAGGACAGGTTGTACCAAAGTGTTTATCACGTAAGTGAGGTAGGGAGGGTTGTACCAAAGTGTTTATCATGCAGGTGAGGTAGG
>JAODLL010017165.1:0-27288 GCA_026546735.1 Forbesichthys agassizii | reverse complement strand
GCTGCTCTATCTCTGCTCCCATAGAGATGCATTAGGCTGCTCTATCTCTGCTCCCATAGAGATGCATTAGGCTGCTCCATCTCTGCTCTCATAGAGATGCATTACGCTGCTCTAGCTCTGCTCCCATAGAGATGCATTAGGCTGCTCTACCTTTACTCCCATAGAGATGCATTAGGCTGCTCTACCTTTACTCCCATAGAGATGCATTACGCTGTGCAGTGAACTTCCTGTTGTTTTTGTACACTTTCTACACAAAGTGGAACACAAAACTAGACACATGGGTGATTCCACCTGCAAGTGTCCTTTTTTCTTGTCGGTTGCATGCTCCACCACTAGATGGCAGCAGAGCCTTATGTGGAACTCAAGTTGGGTCAGCCAGTATATTTCATACCCAGTAAATATCATTATGTTGTGATGTTTATTAACATGATTTGTAACAGCTATGAAGTGAAATTGTACTTTTACAGAATAAATAATTATTATCCTATGATGCCAATGCAAACTAGCAAGCATTAACTAATACAAAATTCATTTTAATTATTACCCTGCTATTCAGTGTTTTTATTTTTTATTTTATTTTTTTAAGTATAGTAAATTATAGAATTATCCCAAAATTCTGATTAATATGATATAGACAAGGAGTCTATTTATCTGTCTTAAGTCACAGAAAATGTTTTGCTAATTTAGCCTATCAACGTTACTTAATAGAGAGCCGAAGTAACTTCCGCGTTATAGGACCTTTTGTTTGGCAAAATATGTATGGTAGTCAACGGCGATAATACAATTATTTTTAGATCCCGTTTACATTGTGACATGAAGCACACATATGTTGTTTGACTATTTAAATGAAAATTATTCGAGTCAAGAAAGTCTTAGTTTGTCATGCATTTGTTGAAGTATAAGAGTGTCATGACGTTTTCATGCCACAATCCTCAAACCGAAGAGAGCGTTGTTTTGGTGACAGGTGTTGTGCTAGACCAAAGCTGTAGTTCACTGAGAGCTTACACACAAAACTAAAGATTACTTTATAGTTTCTCAACAAACTGCAACTTTCTTGACTTGAACAATTATCTTTTAAATAGTCAAACATCATATGTGTGCTTCGTGTCACAATTCAAACGGGATCTAAAAATAATGTTATTCTCGCCGTTGACTACCATACATTTTTTTCCAAACTAAGGTCCCATAACGTGGAAGTGACTTTGGCTCTACAGATCTAAATTAGAACTGATTTGTATGTTTTGCCCAAGTGCATAGAAGATATTTTGAACCGGGGGGATCGTGAAATGTTAGGAGGGTGCAGCTGTTGCTCATGCGCATGAAACTCCTTAAAAACAGAATACACTAAATACTATATCCAACTACTTACTGTACAGTTCCGATTTTGAATGGACTAGATACATTTGAATACAGATAAAGTCAGAACACCGGCTGGCAATATAAAATCTAATTTGAGATTATGTTTTGGGGAAGGGAAGGGACAAAGTCTAGATTAAATTCTATATTATGTTCGTCTAAACCACATGTAGCCACCGTAGAGGGGCTCAAGAGTAGCAGGTTGCAGGCTGCTGATAGACCTGCATGAATATCATCCAGCACTGAAATCCATTGTTTATGAGTGAATTTCTTTTAGTGGTACTCCCTTACTATCCCTATAAATTTTAATCTGTAGGCTCAAGCATGTGTCCCGTCTGTCCCAACGGTGGTGGAGAACGACTGTTTGATTATTTGATCTTGCTCAGAACAGAAAGACCTCTCCCTTTATTGCAATAGGGTGCTCCTTCAGAAGCCCCCCCCTCCCCCATTGGACACACATTGTCAAGGCTGTGAAAGTGTTGTGTGGTGCAGAAGGTGTTCAGAGGTGCTGTGAGAAGAACTCTGTTCTCTCTTTCCCCTCAATAATACAGTGTGTACACTGACAAATGTACCTAGCTGTAATTCCCTGCCTGTTTGTCTGACAGGCGTGTGAAGACACAAAGCATTTTTAATACTGTTGAGGTGTTTGCTTTATAAGCAAACACAACAACAAAACGTGTGTACCTTATTGTTTAAAATTGATTTGGCAGCAGCTGTCACATCAAGTCTTTGGATGCTGACTGAGCACACAGAGGATTTTCTCAGTCTTTTTTTAAGTATCTTGTTAGTAAAAGTATTTTTCTGTTAAAGTGTTGTTCAGCCAAGAGTGGAGAGTTCTGAGAAATGTGGTTTATTTTCTCTAACAAATGATTTCCGAGCCGTAAACACCTGATGGTAACAAGCTTTTAAATGCCGTGACGGCTGTTCACACAACTGTCATGTAACGTGTTTATTTAAATAATTTCTTTGCTGTTTTTAGCACTGTTTTAAGATTTGATCGTTATTCTTGAATCCTGACTGTGATTGCGAAAAGGCCTACAACATGGTGACACCCACACTCAACTCTGTGTCGTGATGGCAGACGCAAATGGGGAAGGGGACTCCAAGTAGGAAATTAGGTGGGTAGGGAGCATTGCTGTGGCACTACGCAGCAGAAGACTGGAGGGCTTAGTCATAGCAGTGGGCTGTGTAAGCGCTCTGATGGAAGCGAACACACTGCGAGTGGAAGAGTTGGTATTTGGCGAACGTGTCTCATTAGGACTGTTGACGTTTTCTTTTCTGTGTCATCTCTCGCCTAGCTCAGTGATATTGGAATAAAGAATATAAACGACGCTATAGTTTCTTAAAGGTTTGTCCAGTTGTTTTGGGAAGCGCTGGATTGATAATGGAATCTGTTCCCATCGTCATGTAAAGCCAGGTGTGGCATAATAACTGGATTGCAGCGAATCATCTCTGACGTATCTTCTTGCTCCGAGTGTCAGATGGCCAATAAGAATAGAGCATGTTTAAAAAAAAAAAAAAGTATAACAGTGCCTTGTATGGCCTGTTCAGTTTATTTCACATGTACCCTTTTCAGCCAATACGACTCCTTATTTTTCCCCCGGAAAATGTTGGCTCTCAGAATTGTTTTTGTGTCGTTAACAGAGGGGGTGGGCGGTTGGGGGGGAGAAATCAACCTTCCAAAAATCTGGCTTTCCCTAGCACTCACATTAGCAAACAGCACCTGGTCTTTAGGGCTGTTGTCTGCTTGCCAGGAACAATATTAAGCAAGCCAGAGGGATCCATTTCTGCCACAGCGACAAAGTCATAAACAATGGAAAGGCACTTTAAAGGTACAGATGGACAGGTCTGTCGGGCACAACTGCCTCTGTGTGTCTCTCTCTCTTTTTCTGTTGTATTCCACCATTTACCTGCTGTTGCCTTTCTCCCTCTCCATATTCCCAGTGTGTCTTGAGAGCTGGCATCCGTCCAGACTGAGCTGTTGTCTAATGGACATCGCATCGGTCCACAACACCCGGTAGCCATCCATTGTTGTTACGCAAGGCAAACAGGAGGCCTTGTTCATCTAGGCCTGGGTGTGGGTGCAGATGGGCGGTGTTGCCAAGATAAGTAACCCATGGCTACGGGGTAAACAACTCTAACCTGCATTTGCTCCGCTTGGAGCAATTAATCTTTGCCTGGATCAAGCGTGTCCACACTGAAAACCCACGGTCGCTGGAGGTGTGGAAGTTTAACCTGGGTTACCTACAGTATGTTTGAGCAAATACAATATACAATTCATATTGGGTCCGACTTGAAAGTCTGTCACAGTAAGCTGTTACTGACTGCCAATCAGTGGGCAGCCATCAAACCAGCCGCATCTGTTGCTAGGATACTAACTGTCAAAGACAGGGAGATAGTGCCATACAAATCAAATATATAGTTCAAAACGTCACCGGGCAATTGAATTTGAATGAAATAGAAATAATCCAAATATTTATTTTCTTTTACTGCAATGCTCTCAATGGTGATTTTCAAGGTAATTCAACCTTTATTGATTAGATTGCTCACTTGGAATGTATTGGATCAAATGGACCATTCAGACATGTCAATCACACGTAGAATAATAACCAATCAGATTACATGATTTTGCTTAGCAACGCCTGACGTCCCACAAACAAAGCTAGTTGTTGCTGTTATTTGTCAGACTACTAATGAATTGATCCCAGTCTTGTATCAGGTAAAAACAAGACAGGATCGATACCGTAACCCTTTTTTTTTAATTCACGCTGGTCTTGCATAACGATACAGTAGTGCGTGTAGTGTATTCCTAATTTACCGCCCAACTGTGTTGAACGGGATGCTATAGTATGGGACACGTTAATTCAATGGTTGCTAGTCTCACAGGTCACACAGCAGAATATTACTCTACTGTTTATTGGAGGTTGCCATGGGGTAGATGTACCTTTTTATCATCTGTTTTCACAGGGCACTATAACGCTAAATAAATTATCGTGCACCCTTAAGGCCCACTGGCCACGTCGTTTGGCAATGTGTCAAGGAATGCAACGTTCAAAAGGTAAAGTGAAATTGACGGAGCTCCACAGAAACCTACAGATGTTCCATGCATGTTTATGGCTTCATTGGCTTGACACCCATGAAACAGAATTGCGTTCTTAACCTCTCGTCATACGCAGCCAGTGGGCGTGCCCCCATTGAAAATAACTAGTTCTAAAACTTCGGCATCTCTTGACGCGCATCGACGCCTTCAGTGGACGTTGGGCTTTATACATTTGTCACTAGATGCGCTTCGGGAACGTGCAATTCCAACGAGATGTCCTGCCAGACTAATTTGCTCAGTGAGCTTATCATCCTCTCTTCAAACAAGAAAACACAGTTTGCTAAAGTTACGGTGGGATTGAAGCTTGTGGGAGGCAACTGAATGTAGACAACAAACAAACAAAAGGCTGAATGGAAGATAGCGGAAAATATGCATTCACCTTTAGTACCGTTACCAGTACTGGCTGCGTACATAGCTGTTGTAGCTGTTTAATACTTTCTTATATGGCCAGAGTACGCATTACAGACAGTGTTTGCTATCATGTTATGAATATGGTACTGTAGTTTGTCCTTGAATAAATAAGGTGATGACTCTCTGTTTGACAAGGTAAACTAATTTGGCAAGAAGCACACTGCAATACTATTAGGAATAAAAGAGAGAATCTCAGACAGTCCCACAAGGTCCAACAGTTTCTGAGACATCTGGGGCGGGTCTTACTGCCTGAGTCTGAAAGGTCCATTATATTGATTATAATTGACCATCTATTATCTGTTATTGTAGCCTACTGTTAGCAAAAACACATTAAGAGGGCTATATAGCATATATCTGTCCAGGCCAGAAAACCTAAGTTGACATGCCAGAGGAATTGTTGTCACAAGTACATCTACATTGAAACTGTTTGTGAATGGCTGTACTTTCTAAAAAACACTTGGCAGTTGATTGGATGAACCATCTGGTCATTTTCGCTGTCGGCACCATGGTCGGCACACGTAAACCACGCCCGTTTAGCTATAAATACGATGCTGATTGGAAAACCAGGCCCGTTTAGCTATAAATACGATGCTGATTGGAAAACCAGGCCCGTATAGCTATAAACTACGCTGATTAGAAGTGTTCATTTGCTACTCTGACACATTAAAAATGATTCCAACGCTTTCCAGACTTTCTCATGGCGAAATTAAACTGAAACGATCAGGATGGGCTCGCGAGGCTAAGGAAAACCTACACTACCTTGCTGGATGACAGTCAAAATGTGTCCCTCAGACAAATCTCCACCTCTACCCTGTTGAAACAATTAAGGCTGATGATCTGAATATGATTTTTATATCTTGTTCTCACTCAATGGTGACATGAGCTAAATAATGTATTACCAAAAAGTCACATGGCTAGGTGCGCTCGCGGCTATAGATTCTGCAGTCAGTTTCATGGCCACTCTTCCCCTGTAGGGTAGCCCCATGGGCTCTGGTGAACAGCTCTTTTCCAGCAGGTGTTCTCCATCTTATGTGTAATCCATTATTGATCATGGGAAGGTAGTGCTCATCTTTTCCTCAGAAGATCGTAACCCTAATTAATTTGCCGTTCTCTGATTGTTGATCAACTTATTGCTAGTTGCCTTCAACTAGCGTTGTTTGTTAAAAGAAGTATTTCATAAAAAATGTTGTTTTTACACAGATGTAAAACCCAGACCTGTGCATTCTATTTAAATTATATTTTAAGGAACACTCGGCATACAGTACACTATTGTAATTCCCATGGCAATGCGGCCGCCATTTTCTTAGTCATTCCATTGCAGCCATCTCTTCTTAGCCGGCTGGTCTGTGTCAAATCCCGCTGTGGACGCAGTAATCCTGCACTGGGCCAGTCACTCAGGAGCACCACACCGCAATAAATGACATTTGAGCTGTTTCAGATAAGTCTGACGCGCACACACACACACGTACACACCTGTACACACAATGACACGCACACACAAAGTTGGCATTTTTACAGGTTGTCGTGTAAATGTATCCTGCTGTCGTCATCTTTTTTTTTTGTTTTCTATATCTCGTTTTTGCACTAATCCCAGCTGACATTAAGGTCACGTAGCCACTTACCTTGACTAATGAGAGATGTTTGTGTGTTGTGTGAATGCGTGTTTGTGTTGTGTGAGCGTGTTTGTGTTGTGTGAGCGTGTTTGTGTTGTGTGAATGCTTGTTTGTGTGTTGTGTGAATGCTTGTTTGTGTGTTGTGTGAATGTGTGTTTGTGTGTTGTGTGAATGTGTGTTTATGTGTTGTGTGAATGCGTGTTTGTGTTGTGTGAATGCGTGTTTGTGTTGTGTGAATGCGTGTTTTTGTTGTGTGAATGCGTGTTGTTGTGTGAATGTGTGTTTATGTTGTGTGAATGCATGTTGTGTGAATGCATGTTGTGTGAATGCGTGTTTATGTTGTGTGAATGCATGTTGTGTGAATGCATGTTGTGTGAATGCGTGTTTGTGTTGTGTGAATGCGTGTTTGTGTTGTGTGAATGCGTGTTTATGTTGTGTGAATGTGTGTTTTTATGTTGTGTGAATGTGTGTTTTTGTGTTGTGTGAATGCGTTTTTGTGTTGTGTGAAAGTGTGTTTTTGTGTTGTGTGAATGCGTGTTTTTGTGTTTGTGTTGTGTGAATGTGTGTTTTTGTGTTGTGTGAATGTGTGTTTTTGTGTTTGTGCTGTGTGAATGCGTGTTTTTGTGTTTGTGCTGTGTGAATGCGTGTTTTTGTGTTTGTGTTGTGTGAATGCGTGTTTGTGTTGTGTGAATGCGTGTTTGTGTGTTGTGTGAATGCGTGTTTGTGTGTTGTGTGAATGCGTGTTTGTGTGTTGTGTGAATGCGTGTTTGTGTTGTGTGAATGCGTGTTTGTGTTGTGTGAATGTGTGTTTTTATGTTGTGTGAATGTGTGTTTTTATGTTGTGTGAATGTGTGTTTTTATGTTGTGTGAATGTGTGTTTTTGTGTTGTGTGAATGTGTGTTTTTGTGTTGTGTGAATGTGTGTTTTTGTGTTGTGTGAATGTGTGTTTTTGTGTTTGTGTTGTGTGAATGCGTGTTTTTGTGTTGTGTGAATGCGTGTTTTTGTGTTGTGTGAATGCGTGTTTTTGTGTTGTGTGAATGCGTGTTTTTGTGTTGTGTGAATGCGTGTTTGTGTGTTGTGTGAATGCGTGTTTGTGTGTTGTGTGAATGCGTGTTGTTGTGTGAATGCGTGTTGATGTGTGAATGCGTGTTTGTGTTGTGTGAATGCATGTTTGTGTGTTGTGTGAATGCGTGTTTGTGTGTTGTGTGAATGCGTGTTGTTGTGTGAATGCATGTTTGTGTGTTGTGTGAATGTGTGTTTCCTGTCTGTTTGGCCCCAATTGCTGTCATTTTCTTCTCACATTTGGATCATGATGGTAACGTGAAACCCTACATTTCAGTGTCAAAAACAGAATTGGACTTTCCTCTGTCAGTCAGTCTAAAGAGTTTATACTCTATCCTTGCTTTTATTTTAAATTTTCACTCTGAATACAATAATAATGATAATAATAATATGAATAATCATGCAATCAAGCAACTAGTAATCAGCCAATCCCATGCACGGTTTGCTCAATTTGCTTTGAAACCGTTTATGCTTAGAACATGAAACTATAACAACTTCAAGGTTAAAACTTTTATAAAATCCGGAATATAAAATTAAAATGTAAACATCTCTCTACCTCTGTTCTTAATAGACTATGGTGTCTAATTTAGTCTAAGAAATTCTCATCAAGCCAGTTCAATAATGCTGCTTCGTGACTAGGATTACTGTAAAACCAATCGGGGGGGGGGGGTGACATTGTTTCTTGTTGGGTTCATATCCCTGAGAAGCAAGTGGGGTCTAATAGGAAGGTCACAGGGCTGCTGAAAAGAGATCAGTAGGTAACTAAAGGATTCTCCTGACAGCTGCATCTAGTCTTGAGGTGGGCAATGACTAGCCTGACATGTCACACGCCTATCTGGGGAGCCGTCCATTGAAACTGTTTGGAAAAAAACACTTAATTGTTAATTGGATGAACCGTCTGGTCATTTTTGCTGTCGGCAAATCTAAACCACACCTGCATAGCTATCAATACAACACTGATTGGTAAGTTAATTTGCTACTCGGACACGTTCTCAATGATTACTAGGCTTTCCAGTTTCTCTCTGTGAAATCTAACTGAAGCGAGACCATCCTGATCTTGCGAGGCTAAGAAATGACACTCTTGGTTTTCCAAGGTGTGAACAGTGGCACACCTGTAGCTCACGGGCGCACACAATCGCTGCCGACGCACAGATGCAAATGCATATTGACACGCCACACGACGACAACTACCCTCCTCGGCTGCGAGGAAAGTCAATATGGCAACCGCTGCTTGAATCTGTGTCCTCACATCTCTTGTCTTGAGTGGCCCTCCTTGGGTCGTGAATTGTGGGTCCAAGTCATAGTCTGATGCTGTGACCAGACCTGAAGACGGACAGACACTTTTTGTGTTGCCGCTATGGGTGTTTCCGAAGTGCGTGCGTCTACCATGTTGTTTCATCGCCCATCTTGGCACCAACACCTGGTGCCCTGCCATTCATCATTACCTCTTCCCCCACCACCAACTTCTCACTCTGGCGTCTCTCAAAGAAACCCGCTGACCATTTCCTGTTGCCAGGCGCCAGCTGAGAAAAGGCCCCTTTATCTCGCGATGGCTGGAATGTTGCGTGGGCTGTATAGGCCACAGAACCAGAGAGAATATCATTTAACAGAGCTGTTCCAACGGGCAGCAATTATCTATTAGATTTTTGGAAGGGAGGGGGGGACTTTTCACCCTTTATGTAGATGAGAACAACCCAGACTAGAGTTCCATGCAAGTCAATTGGTAGGTCTGCGGATTTCAACATGCCCATTATTTATCTCCACAACGGTATTTCTGCAGCAAACTGTTGTAAAGGTCAATTTATTTTGTTTCAGGCCACACATGGTAGATGTTGCTGTCTGGGCACTTCATCAGCCTCCACAGCAAACACGGCCACTTAAGAGACCAAAAGCGTTACGTCTCTCTTTCTATCATTATAATATATTTGCCAGAATAGTTAAAAAACGGCAGACCCACAATTCTTCAAGGGAATCCAAGACGTTGCAGGCTGAACTAAAAGTGCTTCTGTCAGTCTGACTTTGACTCTGTGGCGTTTGGAAAAGAGAGATGCTGCTGCACTTTCTAACACATTTATACAGATGACATTTCTGTGCGTGTTGGTGGATACTTTAACCTAGATGATAAACGTCTGCCTGTGTTGACGGCCAAAAGCTTTGCACTTTAATTGGAACCTGTTTTAAACGCGCTCAGCTGCCTGCAATTAGCGAACATTTTGTGGCCTTGCTGTGGGGTTTGCAAAACAATCATCCTTTCATGTAGTTGTTGATTTGTAGGCAGCATTAGACTGGGGCTTTCATCTGGCATGCGTGCGTCCTTGTCATAAGCTACAATCACACCTCTCTTAGCCTATAGTCTTCCATCAACAAACATAACAGACTGCATTTATGTGTTCTTCTCTCTTTGGGTTTCACTCAAATTGCCTTTTGTCCCACCAATGTTTCATAGGATGAGAATGGTGGTGGGGGGGTGTGTTGACAGGCCACCTTTTTATCTTATAGTTGCTGTGAGCATGCTGGAAATAATTCTCATTCTCCACAGGTAACGCACCAATAGGTGAAACTCCAGAGAAGACGGTAACATCAGCTAGCTGATCGGTTTAGTAGTAGCTGCATTTTTAGGTTTCTGGATATACAGGCTCCAATCCATATAATGAAACTGCATTTCTATGACCCAATGTGTTAAGATGGAACTACACTGCAGCGATTCTCGCTCATGCGCGTGGAAGCGACTGCTTCAAAATCGCCAGGTCGCTGGTTGACTCTTTGGTGTATCCACTGGACCGACCGCTCTATCAACTTTTTTTAGCGATTCAATTTTTGAATTGGCAGTGGGAGGTGAAATAAATATCTAGCGTTTCCACCCATCAGAATCTAGGTAAAGGCTTTTCAGACATTCTTGTAGAGTAATATCAATATAAAAAACAAAAACCTAATAACAGTGGGAACATTTCTTTTTATTCAGCAGCCCAAAAACAAGTAAACTGTTAACTGTTTGCAATTCAACATAATACCTCCAAATCACAAAGTGCAAATGGATGATATGCACTGTGTTGCTTGCCTGTTCTGTTTCCTATGACTCCTTTGTCTTCTCTTCATTTACTTTTGAATTAACAAGGCATAGAAAGGCCTACATTTGATAACACACGCACTAGGCTACTAGATTTTGGTGTCAGTGTTGTGGTTTGCGCTTTACTAGCGTGACCAGTCAGTAATAGTCCCACAACTTCCTTGTTGCAGTTTTCTGGGTTGTCCGCGCAGACTCAGAAGGTAGCTGAAGGAGCGTCCTCGCACGAGCGTGCGCTTGTGTGTGTGGAAACCGACAGAAATGGTAATTAAGCTGTCGCTAGAAGCCGCCCAGTCGCTCGTCCACTCCTTGGTGTGGTTCTAGCTTTAGTGTGCTGTGCCTATGACAAAATGGACTACAATCTGTGTGAGTAATCCATCCATCCATCCATCCATCCATCTACATCCACTTATCCAGAGTCGGGTCGCGGGGACCCCAAACCTCCCTTTCCCGAGCCACATTGGAAAGCTCTGACTGGGGGATCCCGAGGCGTTTGAATAATATTAAATGATTTTGGTGGTCATTAGCCATTGGGTCGCTTACTGAGTGCCTGACGTGTTTTTTTTTCTTTTTTCTTTTCATACTGTTATCGTCCTTCCACTCGTAAACAGTCCGGAGGTGAGTCAGATAACTGTTTCAGCGAGGGCCAGCTAACGAGGACGAGCTAGCTTTCCCCATATAAGGGCATCAGGTTGCTCGGTCCGGCTGAACTAGGCTTGCCTAGTTTTTCTTAAACTTCAACATCTTTCCTAAGTCAGAGTAAGCATGTAAAATAATCGTGATTTCAATATTGACCAAAATAATCGTGATTCAGATTTTTTTTCCATAATCAAGCAACTCTACTTCATGCGTGGAAGGGCAGGAATCTCCTGGAAGCTCCCGGAAAAGGGCCATACCGCTAAATCTAAATAACTGCAATGCAAATCAAATGCTTATGTTGACTAATAGTGGTCCTGACTGAACAATCACTCGACATGCTCTTCCTGTCCATCCAGGAACATTCCGCTGCACGTTTTGCCAGACGGAGGTGGAGGAGGACGAGTCCGCGGTGCCCAAGAAGGACGCCAGGACGTTGGTGGCGCGCTTCAATGAGCAGATCGAACCCATCTACGTGCTGCTGCGTGAGACCGAGGACGTGAACCTCTCCCAGGACCTGCTGGAGCCCGAGCCCAGTGAGATCCCCGCCCTCAAGCAGAGGTGCGTTGGGAAACATGCTGGGATATTAACAATACATTTCCGTTGTAATGTATTTCAATGGAAGCACAAATAAAACCCTTACGGTCTCTTAAGTGGGCGTGTCACCAACGGCATTGTGCTGTGGGGGCTGACGTAGGCAGCCCAGACAGCTACATCTACCGTCTAAGGCCTGGAACGAAGTCAATTTAATCTCAAAACCGTTTGCTGCAGAAACACCATTAGATTGACGTTATATATTCAAAATACACCATAGAGAAATAATGGGCAATAGTAAGGTGAACTCCATGGACCTCCCCATTGACTTGCATGGAACGCTGGGTCTTTCTGGTCTGGCATGAAGGGTGAATAGCTTTCATGGCCACACAGAACCAAGAGCAAAACAAACACAGATGTGATTCTCTGCTTAATACACAAGTACGCCGCTGTATTAATGTATACATTATTATGTTAATGTTTAAGATATCGTATAGAGGACCTTTTAAACATCCATATTAATGTATATAATATTATACGTTGATGTTTAAGATATCGTATAGAGGACCTTTTAAAGATCCATATTAATGTATATAATATTATACATTGATGTTTAAGATGTCGTATAGAGGACATTTTAAACATCCTTATTAATGTATATAATATTATACGTTGATGTTTAAGATGTCGTATAGAGGACCTTTTAAACATCCATTGTGAATAAACCAGGTTTTTCCCACTGCGCTCAAATATTTAATCAACTGTCTTCAGGTCGCAGGGATGCAATTAATTATTTCTGTTTTAACATTCATTGCTGTGACTACAGATAATTATCTTCCATGAAGATGTGTGAACACAGGATCTCGTTGAAATGGCAAGAAATCAAATTATTTAAGGACAAGGATGCTGTCTTATTTTGATATAGATTGTATACAGTCAATGATGCTGCAAGGAGCATACTACGCACACATACTAGTCTTGGGCCGAAATACAAAACCATTGTCTATCGCGATGGCTGAAGGAAAAAAACGAACTTTTTAAAATGTGGCATAGTAGCAACACTGTGTAATAAGCTTTCCGTTAAAGGCTCACCGAATTGCTGTGATCAGGATAATCAGGATCACAGTCTCTCAAACGTGTAACAAACATGTATTGAAGGATGCTATATGCTTGTGTGCCCTGGCTGTCAATAATCTGCGTAATGTTCATCTATCACACATCTCTTTTAGCCTACATCTGGCAATGCAAGCAATGTATAATGCTAACGTAATTCTAACTGCAAAAAGGAAACAATAGTTTTCTGATCGTACTCACTCACTCACTCGCCATGACGGGTGTTGCTAGGGCCAGTTGTGCGCTATGGCTATTCCATGAATGTGTCCACACCGCACCGTCGTCGTCTCTCCATCTTTCTTAGAAATATAATTATAAAAACACAAATCCTGCACCCCACTTAATTTTTCATGCAATTTTTTCTTATTTCTGCAGCATTTCGCTGTTAAGCATGGCAATTTGTCAATGCCTATTCTTAAAATATTATATACCTGTGGTTGGCAATGGTTTCTCTGTCCCATCTATTCTTTCCACGTTCTGCAGGCCATCTGCAATATATTATATGTGGAAGACCCAACGCGCATTCCACGCCAGACGGCAGTTTGAAAAATTGGAGGTGCGCGCCACGGCTCGCGACAAGCGTGCAGGCCGCGCCCACAATTGTGATGTCATTTTTGACGCGCGCCTTCACGACTCCGTCAAATATGAACTAGGCTTAATCCCTGAACCCACAGCCGGGAGCGTGCGGCATCTGCAGCCGCGGCCGGCCAGCAGCGAGAGGCCTGGTCCAGCCGGGGGGCGTCCTACGCGGACCTGTACACCCAGAACGTGGTCATCAGCATGGAGGAGCAGGAGGACACCCGGAGGCAGCCCGGTGGCGGCGGTGGTGGCACGGGGGCCAAGCCACCCAAGGAGAGGCCCGTGTGGTTGACCCAGAGCACCGTGCAGGGGGCCTACAGCGAGCCAGATCCCCTCCAGAGCTGTGAGTTGGATTCCGTCTGTCTGTCTGTCTGTCCGTCCCTCTCTCTGATTATAGGGGCGGTTTCAGGGTGGTTGGGTGGGGTGTTGGATGTAAGAGATTGGGGCCCCAAACTTAATTCTCCACTGGACAAGAGAAATTAATTAACAAACAATAACAAGGCAGAAATATTCAAACATTGTTCCTGTGTGTTGATTATGATGATGTCATTTGTTTTTGTTGGTTTATTTAGCCTCACGGTCATCCACTTTCCCATTCGGGGGAACACAGTGTCTGTGTTCCTAAATTCTCCTCCACTTACGTGATTTTCTCCCTGCGTGTTCGACCTTGAGGCATGTTCATTTGCCTTTTGTTGTTTTGATGCCGTGATTATTTTCTGTGGCGTGCCCATCTGCCCCGTCCAACGCCGCTCCTCACCCTTGAGCCCTTGTGTTGTCGGGGGACGGGAGGCGGCGGGGGGGGGTGATCTGAGGTAACCTGGGGGCAGACTGTCCTAGTCCTCCCCCTGGGGCGTGCACAGATCACGTCATGCCAGACTCACGGCCAGACCTAATTGGAGAGTGGAGGCAATCAGGCTTGATTGGTGCAAGGGCTGCTGATTAATACAATTACACCTTGAGGGGTGCGTGACACACACACACACACGCATGGTCGACTCGTGACTCGGGCAGGGACACTTGCTCGGACCTGGAGTGGATCTCCTGTGACTTCGGTCAATGCTACATTTGACAAGACACTCATAGTTAACCAACTTACAAATTGTTGTACATTTCTATAATGTTAGTTCATTAGTTAATTGCGGCACAATGTGATACAGATAATTCAAAGAATTATTTCTTGTTGCTCCTATCGAAACCTATTGCGTCTTCTTAACCGTCCTGGAGGAGTGGATTCCTCCCTCTGTGGTCCCTTCCCAAAGTTTCTTCTCTTTTGTGCATATGGGGTTTTAATGGAAGTTTGTTTTTTTTTTGCCTGGGGGGTGGAGCAGGTTTAAGGGGGTGTTGTTTGTTTCCATGTGAAATATAGGCTGTGGAGCCCTTTGAAACTGTAATTTGATTTAGGGTTATATAAATATACTTGACATGCATATAACACTCTCTCTCTCATTGTGTAAACGCCTAAATCCCAACGCACACCAGAGGCGTGACACCCTATGACACCCCGAGCACCAATAGGAAGCGTATTCTCGTTTACAGTGGCATCATATTCTCTAGCTGGGTGGTGCGTCAAAGCATGTTGAAGCGCATCTAGATGGCGCTGGTGTGCGGGTTGAAACTGATAAGGGCGTCTGTCTTGACGCGTGTCACATGCCGTTAGTGCGTTGGGCTGTATGAGAGTGTCTTTGTTGGAGCATTTGGAGAGACCTTAGGAACCTGAGATTGGACCAGAATTGGACGTGTCAGCTGAAGGACATTTGGTTCCAACGAGGCACTCCTGCATTGAGCAGCATTATGAGGCCATGTGTGACATTTTACAGCACCCTGGTCACGCTAATTGACTCTCCCTGGTCACGCTGATTCTACCTGGTTACGCTAACTGATTCTACCTGGTCTCGCTAGCTAACTTCCCCATGTCTCGCTAACCGACTCTCCCTGGTCACGCTAACCGACTTCTTGGTTACGTTAGCTAACTGACTCTCCGTGGTAAAACTAATTCACTCCTTGGTTACGCTAGTTAACTCCGCGCTAACGTTACAGAGCAAAACGACAGTTTGGCTCCTTGTGGGTGTGTCGGGGTTCAGTTCAGCCCAATCTGTGCTTTTGATTCACTCAAGAGTGACATGATTTTAAAGATGCAAAAGTACACTTTCTACCTCATTCTAGTTTATATATAAAGATACATTTAGCATTTGTCCCTTTTACACACAAACATTGTTTTTCGGTTCAGTTTGTCAAGGAAATTCAGATTTTTCAGCGAATTTTACATTTGACTTCTTTAACTCTGTTTTCTGTCCCGGTTCCAGCGGGAGACTTGTTGTCGGGCGCCCAGGAGGGCGCGGCCTCCCTCGCCGGCGGCCAGCCTGACGAGAACGAGGAGGTGATGCGGGCGCTGCTCATCCACGAGAAGAGGAGTGCGGCCCAGGCGGGCGGGGAGCGGGCAGGGGGTGCGGGCGCCGCCTCCAGGGCCCTGTCTGTCACCGCGGGCAAAGCCAGCGACTCTGACAGCGACACCAGCGAGTCGGACGACGACTCCCCCCCCGTGGCTCCGCCCCCAGTCCCGTCGAGGGGGGCGGGGTGGGACGAGGAGGAGGATGAGGACGAGTTCGAAGAGGTCGGGGACGAGCCCATGGTGGCGGTCGGCGGGCGGCCATTCCCCTACCGGGAGGTGAGCCAGAGGCCTGAGCTGGTGGAACGCATGAGCGCCCAGGAGAAGGAGGCCTACATCGAGATGGGCCAGAACCTCTTCCAGGACATGTACTTCTAAACCTCCGCGTTCCTCAACATGGACCGGCGCCTCTAGAACGTCTCCAAGCGCAGCGTGAGGAGGGCAGGATTAATTTGGGGGAAGGGCTCTCGTGTTTACACATTTCTCCTCCTTTTCATAATCTTCCCCTTCTTCATTCTCCTCTTCATCCTGCTCTTCCTCATCCTCCACCTCTTTATTCTTCTCCCCCTCCTCTTCATCATCCTCCTCCTTGGAGGTGCTTCAGCACGCGGCTTGCTCAGTATCCCTTTCCATGTGAGAGCAGATCCAAAGCCACACCACACCTTCACTAAGTGCCAAGTCGCTGGTTTTTGATGAGTGTGTTCTGCTGTTTTCATTTCAGTGGCGGGTCTGTTGAGGCTCGTTGTCTTTCGGCTTTTATTCAGCAGAAGCTGGACGGATACCCACGTGTATTAAAAGGCAAAACTCCGACTTAATGCAGAATATCTCGGAAGTGTTTTACCGTCAAAATGGTAAACATTATTTTGAGTTATTTCTATAATAAAAATGTTTAATGAAGCTTGTTCTATTTCTTGATTTACATCACTCTTTTTAAGATTATGTAATTGTAACAATTTGTCTTAAAGGCGAAGTGGAAAGTAAATTATTTTTGGTAATGATCAGTTCAACATCTTGAGTTTGAAGTTGCACTTTATTGATCCCTGTGAGGAAATATGTTTGATTAACTTAAGCTCAACAGACCCAACTGCCATATTTTGAGTTTTAAAGTTGTTTTTTTTTCTTGGCCCAAGTGAACAAAGGTACCGAAGTATACGGCAGAATTTCATTGCGAAAACAATCATTCCGGTTTGGTATTATCCACATCTACACTGCAAATGGACATGTGTAGGACATGGGCTACTAATTAAAATAATGTCAAGTTCCTGCTTTTCTTGGTCTGCTTTGACTGAGTTGTAAAATGTAATTAGCATTTTGATATTGAATATTAAAGTATTTTTTAGGTCATGTAAACACTGGGGGGGCAGGGGGGAGACAAACATAACACTGACAGGTCATTCTCTGACCTTTCTATGTGTCTAGTCTGTGTTGTTTGTGATTTTCTTTTATTACTTCAAGATGTTATATAATTAAATTTGTTTACATGTGTTATATCTACTATTGCCTGTTATTGCGTTTTAATGAAATGCTCCTACCTATATATGCCCAGGGCTCTCTTAAAAATAGATTTTTAAGAGCCTTTCCTGGGAGAATAAATGTTAAATAAGAAAATCATATCGTTCCAGCAGGAACACTATTCCCACTCCCATTCTAAGTGAACTGAGAGGTACATGAGTGGAAATGTCTCTTGGTTGACCTTTCACACAATTTTCACACCTGATGTCGACCAATTCTGTAAAAAACCTTAAATTATGGACCCCTTTTCTTTTTTAAACACTGACCATTCACACCTGTGGGAAAACAGAGTATAACCACAGCACACACACCCACAAGTTGAATTCATACCTAAATGTTCCCTTGGCGGATTTAGACGAGTGTCTAGAGAGGCAGGTGCTGGAGATAAGGCTGAAGGAGATATGTGACCATTACTCAAACACACACGGCCTTTAAAACTTAACACGAAGAACTGAGCGAGAAATGAAATATAGTCCACTCTGTCCAGAAATAAATTGGATCTACAACATTGTTGGGGGCGGCCAAGGAAGGTTCCGGAGACGCCAGCCCAGTGCAGAGGGTGTAATGATATGTCCACAACACCTCCGGCACGGCCTGTACATCATTGCTCTGAAAGGACGAGAACGGCCGCCCGCGGGCGCGGCTGCAAAAGGTCACGATAACAGGCCCCTGGCCTCATTAGGACGGTACTGCGCCTTCTGCGTGGCATGCAATTAAACCACCCCCCCCCTGCTGGCCAGGCCCCACACCGCGCCCATTGATCTCCCAAGGAGGGGGGTGAACCTGCAGGAAGGTCCTCTCTTAGGTCTAATGAGCTGCATTGCATTATGGGGCTTTGAGAGGTTGAGAGAGAAGGATGATCCTTTAAGTTTAATGGAATAATGGTCATGAGCATGACCATGTGAATTGACCGATTCCAAGCCCCGCCCCTTTTGCATGTCCAACATAGTTATTGTAACTATGTTTGACAAACCAACAATAGTAGTAGTAGTAGGCATATTACGGGGAAACAGACAGTTGAAGGAGTTTCAGTCGTATTCAAAAAATGCTCAACTGTTATTGGAGGACGGGCGAAAAGGGGCGGGGCTTGGGATTGGTCAATTATCTGCAGACGTCTTCATTTCTCTAATGTTGTGAACACATCCATTATATTCCTGTGCACAGTATATGTGTGTGTGTGTGCTGTGGTGCGTTGACATAGCATGTTCTTGATTGCGAAAAAATACTAGTATTTTACGATAGAGGGAATTAAGGCATCTAGGATACAAGGGAAACGCCTGAGACAGTGTGTGTGTGTGTGCGTGTGTGTGTCTGCGCATCTGAGTGCGTGCGTACATGCGTAAACAGTGTATGTGTGTGTGGTGGGCATGTGTGTGTATATGCGTGTGCGTATGTGTGTGTGGGCACGTGTGTGTGCGTGCATACAGTAATGTATGTGTGTGTGTGCACGCATTTCATATGTGTGTGCGTGTGTGTGTGTGTGTGTGTGTGTGTGTGTGTGCGTGCATACAGTATTTGTGTGTGTGTGTGTGTGTCCGTACATACGTAAACAGTGTGTGAGTGTGTGTGTGCGTGTGCGTATGTATGTGTGTGTGTGTGTGTACACCGGCTGTGCACAGGTATCCCAGAGGAAGGACGGAGGGGGGTTGGTTGTGAGGCTTCAGGGGGTTGCTACGGAAGATTACATAGGGAATGATTGATTGGCGGTGCCTCTCTTCACCAGATTAGTGATCGACCCACGTCTGACTGTCTGTCTGTCTCCCAGTCTGTCTGTCTCTCTCGTTATCGGTCTGTCTTTCTCTGTCTGTCTGTCTCTATGTTTCCCGGTCTGTCTGTCTCTCTCGTTAACGGTCTGTCTGTCTCTGACTGTCTGTCTCTATGTCTGTCTCTCTCGTTATCGGTCTGTCTGTCTGTCTCTGTCTGCCTTTCACTGTCTCCCGGTCTGTCTGTCTCTCTCGTTATCGGTCTGTCTGTCTGTCTCTGTCTCCCGTCTGTCTGTCTCTATGTCTCCCAGTCTGTCTGTCTCTCTCGTTATTGGTCTGTCTTTCTGTCTCTGTCTGTCAGTCTCTTTTAAATACTGTCAGTCCTAACCTTTAACACCCACGCAAAAATAATATAAAAAATATTTATTTTTAAAAATGTATTTATATAAATAACTCGTTTAGGTCAATTTAAAACCTAGATTCACCCAAAATCATGACAAGAAGGTGTAATAATATATATATATATATATATATATATATATATATATGTTGCTATAAAATGTGCATATACAGTGTGTTTTTTGTGTTCTTAAGCTATTTATGGATAAAGCTATGAACCATGTCTTTAATTATAGTCGTGTTACATGTTACTCTTACACAGCTAAAGGAACTTCAGCACAGGAGGGATTTGTTAGACGAACAGCTACTCAATGACCAGCACAACAGGTGGCGGCCAAAGCACTGACATTTGCAATGAATAGAAAGGAGCCGCAATCCAATATCTTAAAATCCAATCGCCGCCGTCTCAAAATGGATTGCAGCACAAAGTTTCATTTAACACCCCGGTGTTAAATGAAACCTCCATCTCCATACTAGGCTAGGCTACTAGTCCATTCCATCTCCATACCCTCTCCCTTCCATGAAAAGAGAGGGTATCTGGGGGAGGAGGTGGTGGAGGTGAAGGGAGAGGGCATATGGAGGAGGAGGTTGTGAGGTGGTTCCATCCGGTGAACTCATACACCTTTCCTGTACATGGCACAAGTTGTCTTCGTAGCAGGGAGGTCACACAACCTCTGGCCCTCCTCTGACTGACCCGTCCTATTGACCACATGAATACTGATAGATGAGAACATGTTCATTACGTCTTGCTCAGTGTAGCACTTCTGCCATTATCCTTCTGCCAGCTAATCCTTCATAATCGGACGTGGGTCTGTCTACATCAGAGCCAGCGCCTTGGTTGATACATCAGTGTTGTCGTCGTCTTCTCTTATCTCCCCAGGTGTGATTCCACGTGGGTCGATCTTCAGCTGCCAGTCAGGTGTCACATTTCACATAGTTGACCGTGAGCCCTGAACATGTTAGAGGGATGAGGAAAGGCCGGCTGGTGGACAAATTGAGAACATTGAAGTATCTGAAAAATGACTGAACGATGAGTGTCACTGGGAATTACTTGTGTTTCCAAAGGAGCCTTTGGGTTCTGGCTGGCCCCAAGGGTTAAGCTGCTTTCTAAACATGCCAACCACACCAAACATCCATGTCCACATTTATAACCAACCCTCTCAGCGCGTGGTCCAAGCTTCATGTGTCCTACCATTTGTCAGCTTATTTATTCATGAGCCATTCTGCAGACGGGACATTGTTGCGGTGAGGAGATGTCCATATATTTACAAAGCTCACAGATCAACCTTTGCAGCTGAGTTATAATAGTATGTATAATATGTGTTTATTTTCATATTGGAATTTAGGCCTAACAAGTAAAAAATGCTGTCTGGTTTTGTTGGGTAGGAATCAGTAGCGAACCGTGACTACAACCTTCCCGTTGGGAAAAAAAGCATATGACTAAAGCCCTCTGTACTAATAAATTAACTTATTTACAGGCCTACAGGTTAGTTACATAAGCATTCGGCCTACAAGCAATGTTATGCCGATACATGTGTATGCATAATGACCACAGAGTTAGTAAATGTTGCCTACAGATTGATCATCACAATCCGTTTTCCCAAAAAAACATAATAAACTTGAAAACCAGTTAAATCCACTGATTAAGTCCATTTTCTCCTCTTGTTTTTGATTAAGTGTTTGAGGCGGGATTGACCGGTGTGGTCAACTCCCAGCTTTTAATGTAATAGGCTGTTTAGTTTTCCTCACTAAATTAAGGGAAAATCTCAAAGGTATAGCCTAGATCTTCCTTTTCCTATTTAAACTCCCAACTTTTCATTAAAAAGTTAACATCTAAAACAGCGTGGCTAGTAAATATCAAACAATATACTCCTTGGTGGCAGCCATTTCATTTAACCCTTCACATTCCAACACAAACTAGATAGACAGGTTTGAAGGGATACTTTCCTCAAAAACATTGTATTTAGATGTTGATTGTCAAATTATGCCAGTAAATAGGATATTATTTTTTAAACTTTTTTAGGTCCTCTCTCAGGGCCAAGACGGCCATCTCTCAGGGCAAAGACCGCCCTCTCTCAGGGCCAAGGCGGCCCTCTTTCAGGGCCAAGACGGCCCTCTCTCAGGGCAAAGATGGCCCTATCTCAAGGCAAAAACCGCCCTCTCTCAGGGCGAAGACCGCCATATCTCAGGGCAAAGACCGCCCTCTCTCAGGGCAAAGACCGCCCTCTCTCAGGGTCAAGAAAGGATGGGACAGTTACCCACTGGACTAGGAAGATTTAAAAGGTGGCCCTCAATCAAACTGTTCAGGGGCTTTTGTTTAGCTCTTTGAAGCATACAGTACTACAGAATAATAAAGTGGAACCGCTTCCTTGCTCTTCAAAACAGAAATGCGCACACACACACGTCTGGTGTCAGCAGACTGCTGCTAAGTAACGTAGCTACTAATCAATGTCATCACGCACAACTGCCGTGGTCCTGAACAGGAATCTGCTCCCAATGAACAATCCACCCCTAACCTGCCCACACAGACCTTCATGCTGCCCACGAGACTCTCAGACCTCAGAGCAAAATTACCTCCACTTGTCCCTTTGTGACAGTCGGCCATTCAAGTTTTAGGTTGGAAATCCCAGTATGGATGATTTAATATTATATATATATATATATATCTTAAAGGTAAGATGAATCCTGGTTATCTAAGACAATTGAATTGTATGCACAACATTCTACTTGAATGCATTTGCAGGGGTTGCATGAAGGCCATATGTGTACAATTAATGTATCCCTCCGCCTCATGACAACTCCAGCTGTTTGTGAAGGACCCAGGGGGATGTTAAAGAGAGGTATCATTAAAACCAAACAGTGAAGCAACATCTGGAGAAGCGGGGATTGCTTTTTGAAATGCTCTCAATCCCATATACTCATATACACCCAACTTGGGCCATATTTCCAAGTAACACATTAAACTGATTAAAAATTGAGAAGAGCTTATGGTACAACTGTGCATGTGTGGTCACGGGAAGACATACTTTTGCCTGGTCGCCTTACAGCTTTGCCCCATAATTCACATGGCACAAGACACACACATACATTACATACAAACTGGAGTTTATTCCTGTTATATTTGCTTTGATAGTTGTTCTATTGCAGAGAAGATCTTAAGCCTGTTCAACCCAAATCATTATACGAGGACCTAATTGTAGGCTTAGGCTACGTCAGATACATATAGTGTTATTACATATGTATTATTGTACTTAATATTAATAAAATACTATACTAATACTGTCTATTACTATCATTGTGACAACAGAGCTCCTACTAGTAGGGTTATCTTGACATGAGCTATGTAAATTATCGTGTTTGTGAGCTGTGCTGTCTGAATTAAAGTGTTCAGTTTTAAGGTGTAATATGGAGTCCATGAGACAGCACGTTTTCACACGTTAGTGTGAGTTGATTTCCCCAGCGTGACGTCCATTTCCTTTCTTTAGACCACTGTTCCCAGATGTGACCATGCGTGTGAGACCATGTGCCAGTCACTGTGTATATCTGATGGATACTTGATGGTGTTTTATATCAGCCAGCAGATAGAAGCAGAACTTCTACTTAGCAGCAGTGTGAGCACATATACAGAAAGTGTCACAATTGGGTGGTCTTTAAAGTGCTGCCGAGCTTCAGTTAAAGTAGGCCGCTATTGCAAGCTAATCGTAAGCTAATACACTTTTTGTCAAATTATCATATCTTCTTGTATTTCGCTATATCTTAGGCTACAGTTCTCTATGCTTGCTAAAAAATAATCCGCTTCTACACAGCCCTGGCTCCGTGAATAGCAACATAAAGAAAGTGGTGATTCACCAAGCCACATTATCTCTCTCAGTATCTCTACAGTCCTGGGCACAGTCAGGCCTGGGAACCGGATGCGGCCCTGCGACATTCTACCTGGTACATCAAACATTGTAAAAATAACACAACATAAACATACTTGACAAGCTCTGCAGAATGTTACTTTATTTACTGCTGCATAAAATAAATAACGTAGTTAAAGTGAACTGTTAGTTACATTTGATTATGAAAATGGTGCACAGGAAAAGCAAGTTAACAAAGTTAGCGGTTTTGTTTTTTATTTTAAAATGTTTTAGCATGTTAACAAAGTATTGTGGCCCGCAAAGTTCTCTGACATGTTCACTGTGGCCCTGAAAATAATTGCCCACCCCTGCTCTAGAACCTATATTGTGTTAAAGTATTATGACAGTAAAGATCACTGGGTTAACATCCCCGTAAGTTTTAGTCCTTCTCTCTGATTTGAATAAGGGTCCCCTGGCAAGCGCACCTGTGGATATAAATATGAGTGGAATACCTGAGGAACTCCTGCTACTGCAGTTTTTTCACCGTAACTTTAGTTTAGCCAACTGTGTTTTCTGGTTTGTAAAGGAGACCGTGAGCTCCCTGCTATACGTACTGTACAGTAGTCTGGCATGATGATCTCGTTGGAATTAGACGCTCCCGAAGCCCATCTACTGACACATTGATAAGGGTGCATTTATTTAGCATTATAATGCCTTGTGAAAACGGATGCTAAAAGTTAATCTACTTTGTGGCGACCTGAACGATAAACGGTACAGTAATCTATTCGGCTGTGGTGGTCAGATAATCAGGTAATCTGATTATCATCATATTATCACCATCAATGTGTCAATCATATTATTGATGTGTGATTGACAGGTCGGAAAGGTATATTCTCTGCAGGGTGCAAATACGATATCCATAGAGAATAGGCATAATCGTATGTGGCTATATTAAATATCACAAAAAGCACCAACAGATGTTCATGACTGTCAGATCATCAAGAGACCTCTCTATCAACAGACGATCCTCACTTTTCTTTTCTAATTACGTTAATTTGGAAAGACTACATCTCCTCAGAAATGGCAATAAACAATACAATTGTGTGAGAGATGTGGGAGAAATTAAGAAATTACAAAGAGGAGAAATTAAAGTCGTGCCGTCGAGAGAGAGAGTCATTAACGAGGGCAGAAACTAAAGAGTGTCATACTGAGAGATAATTAGGGGCTTCGCTTTATTGTTAGGCGTTATCCCTGAGAGGTGGCTCCCCACTGAGCTCGTTGGCACTGAGGGTCTCTTGTGTCATTTGCTTTGCAAGACGCATGTCAATCACTCTTACATTATTCCACTGTTGTTTTCTTCATCTTAGTTTATGTGCATAGTCGTGACTCCCTCTTCACCACCACCACACCCCCATGAGCCCGTCCCTCCCTGCCCCTCCTTGGTGCCGTGCTCCTGGGGGTGCAGCGAGACCTTGGGAGAGAGACGGGCGTCTCGCTTCTCTTCCTGCCAATCATCGCCACTCCCTCCTGTCTGCGTCTCCCGGGCAACAGACCAGAATCCGACCCTCACAGTTTCCAGAGAGCTGTTTGAGAACTGTGTCACATTTAGTTTGCACAGTTGCTGAAGAAAGCTGATTTAAATCCAAGTAGACCTGAGCCTCCTCTGCGTGTGGCACAAAATAACCACACACCTGAAGGTCTGTGCAGATGCCCCAGTGATTGGCTACCTTGCTCCGTGTCCTGGTGGCCCTGCAACACACTGCCCCCACCCCTCGAGCCGATCGATCTACCCCCGGCGTGCTACAGCGCGCTAGTGTCGCACAGCGCTGCCAGAATCCCGGCCTGGCAGGATGAAGGTGGTTCTGGAGGCAGGCCGAACACGGCACTGCCATATGGCCGCTCCGCGAGACCCCTGGGAGCTGAACGCCACCGACGGAACCGCAGACAGATTTAGGCTTGCTCTGCCATCACAGAGGTAGCCTATGCTCTTGCATGTTATGAAGAGTTAGCAAATAGAAGAGTTAGCATTTCACCTTAGTGAGACCATTTACTTTAAGAAAAGGTTTGCTCCACATAAATCTAATGTAGCATTAGGTAAATAAATGGTGCATTGTGTGCATTTATACAGCGCCTTTCTAACGTTCCGGTCACTCTACAGGATTGCCTGACATTCACTCATTCAAATACTCATTCAAATACACATTCATATACGATGGCGATCGATGCCATGCAAGTCGCGACCAACCACCGGGAGCAGTTAGGGTTAGGTGTCTTTCTCCAACACTTGCTCAGGGACACTTTGACGCTTGGTGAGGAGTTAGCAGTTTCGAACCAGCGACTTTTGGATCACCTGTCGCCCTGCGCTACCCACTGTCGCCCTGTGATGCAGTAAAACAGTGTGTTTCCATTCGTTTAGTGTATATTGCCTCTATTTGTCTCCAGTTGTTGACTTTATTCATGCTTGTAGAGATATGCCTACATTTCTATATTTTGTGTGTGTGTGTTTGTGTATGTACAGAGTGGTTTAATACGCATGCACATTTGTTTACATGGATTTACGGACAATTGAATAATTGTCTCCTCTAACGACACCTCCCACTTAGCAACCACCTACCAATCAATTGGCTAGCATTTTGCCTCTACGGACCCACGGAATAGCTCCATAGCAGGCGAGAGGGCCTTCTCACCCGCTAATGAGAGCTAAGCAACAGGTCTAAAACTACTAAGTTATCTAGCTAGCACAGGTATCCATGTGAGTACAGTGAATGGTTTATCTATGATGAAGTGTTGCTTATTATGTAAAGGTGCTCTATGCAATATTGTATTAGTTTAACAGCTATCAGCTGTTTTCTAGAGAAGGATTTGGTGGATAATTGTGTCCTGGGCAGAGAATGACATCAAACTCCCTCTGTGTGTGTTAATTAATCTGAGCTCCTCTGTTGGCTAGTTTGTTTTTATATCAGGCGGGCCGTGCGTGTCATTACATTTCATTTGATCTGAGGAGCTGGTGCTGTAGTTTGACATCTAGTACCAGAATGTTAGATAGGGTCACTTTAAACAAAACTGTATTTCTCCCATTGGTTCCATACTGTGTTTAATATATATTTTACACATACTGTACAAAATAGAAATTAACGTTTGCGCACACTCATGGTATTACATTGTCAATATTACAATACTACATGATAAATGACTTATGTGTAATGCATAGTAATTCAAATAAATCAAGTTCAATACAGCAGAATTAATGTATTCAATGAATGGGTTTAGCGATCCAGGGCTTCTCTACAACCCTGTCAACAGCTCAGGGGCTGACAGACACAGCAACACTTAACATATGAATAAATTTACATTTCTCATTCTTCCAGAGGAACAAAAACAGCCCACCAATCTCCAGAATAGGGAGGCTATGATTTTTCACTGTGAAAAAACACCTCCCCTGGATGCCCTTTATTGTAAACCTGTTGGTTTCTAACCTACAGTGTCTTTCCATCATTCAGAATCAAAGATCAGCCAGGGATGGGAACTTGGAATAATTCCCGTTGCCAGGCCACAACTGTTCAACAGCCCCTGTTTTACTGTGATTGTATTCCCTATAGCGTTTGTCACACAAGATGAGATTTATTGACTATTTGCGTGGAGGCATGCTCTGTAAATTGATTCATAAGGTATGGTTGAGAACTGACAGATGATTTATCAAACTCATACTGGCGTGATGGCTACTGCTGCTGAGCAAGGTCAAGCCATGATAATGCCTCTCCTTCACGGGGTTAGGTGATTGTCTTCTTATGAGGATCAAAAGGAAAATGGACGAGGATGTTACAGAGTAACACGTTCACACCACGTAACACAACACATACACACAACACAACACATAACACAACACATACTCACCACCTAACACAACACAACACATACACACAACACAACACATAACACAACACATACTCACCACCTAACACAACACAACACATACACACA
>JAODLL010017155.1:0-24094 GCA_026546735.1 Forbesichthys agassizii | reverse complement strand
ATCAAACTAGCGTGCATCCTTTTTAACTGGTTAGCATCCAAACTATCTGTAAAAAACAAAGCCCTTTCCACTGGTTAACTATCAAACTAGCGTGCATCCTTTTTAACTGGTTAGCATCCAAACTATCTGTAAAAAACAAAGCCCTTTCCACTGGTTAGCCAGTGGAATCCTTGCTGGAATCCTTTTTAACGTGTTCAAACTCAATATTTTAGAATACCTAAATACTGATTCAGCCTATGCCATTCATGAGGCTACTGTATTCATATTTGATTCAAGGGATCGTAGAATGTACCGTCCGATAAGACCATATATGCCTTAGGCAATTAAGACTAGACAGTTTGTGCACGCACACACACACGCGTGAGACGTGCACACTCACACGTACACCACCAGCAGTGATGATCTGTTTGAGCAGAGCGTGAGCCTCTGCTCTGTTCATCAGGACTTCATTAACCTGAGGGGAAGGGGTGAGAAGGAGGTGGGACAACCGCACCAATCAATCTTTATGATTGGCCCGTTCATCTGCCACCTGAGAAGAGGTCCAATCGGGTCAGGTTAAAGCAAACACCTGCGTGGGTGGGCTTCCAGGGGCTTCAGACTGAGACTGAGATAAGTCTTTGGACTTATGTATAAGTCTCTATAGCGTATACAAAACTGCTGCTACGATAAGGGTATTTACTTTGTTGTTAGTGTATTTTCTCAGATCGTCCATTTTCAAAACATGCTAGCTGGACTGTTTATGTTTAATGTTTATGTTTAATATACAAAGAACAGCAATCAATACAAGTAGAACGCTTGAATAATTCAAATCAGAACAATATGTTCAATAGAAATGCACCGGCCAGGACTTGTTGAACTCATAAGCGTCCGATCTTTCACAGGGACTGTGGTTATGGAGGGGGTGTCTATACATGGTCTCTGGGCAGGGTAGGGTTTCCAGTACTAATTACGTCCATTAGTGAGCTACACACAAAGGCACCTACACAGTCTATTCAACAGGGCAGGTGGTCAAGGTCAGCACTTGTCAAATTAAGACTTAACAATATTTTTAATAAGCTTGAGTTTGCTACATCCACACTGCTATTTTTATTAACAAACCTTTTTCTGCGCGGTTTGGCCTTTCATCCACATGCAAACGGTGCATTCGATCACTAAAACCGAAGGTTCAGCAAAACTACTGCCAGGATGAAGATAATTTAAAACTTGGTGTTCACGTGTAGACAGGTAAACTGAGTTTTGGGCTTTTAATGTCAGCTTGTGCACCAGCCTTTTATTTGATGTCCAATGTAACTGTTTACATCAGAGAGAATATCAATTAACAGAGATGTCCCAACCAACGGTACTTCTACATTCGATTTTTGATAGGAGGGGGGTGACATCTCTCTGACCAGAAGCATTGCACTTTTGCTTCCATTGAAATGCATGCTAATGCTCTTGCTTTAATTCTAAACTATTTGGTTTACATGCGCGATGTTTGAACAATGATAGTAGGCAAAACTGTGTTGGTTTAAACCTTGCTAACGGGACATTTACATGTTTACATTTAGTTACTATCCAACTATAATGACGAGTAGAGGTTCAGAGTGCACTCTGGAGGTCACTGACAACATTTCAGAACCAGTATTTCCTTGTGGACAATAATGTTTGTATTTTTTAAATGTGCTAGACATTTTCTTTTTAAGAATTCGAAAAAGAACTAGTTTTAAAATGTAGCAGTTTATGTGTGGATGTAGTCTAAGAAAGAGTTGCAGATGTATGCTAGGTATCTTATTGTGAGCGTAGTACTACACGCTACTTACTGCTTTGTGACGCCTGAAACGGATCTAGAAATGAATGCAGAATCGTTAATACTATTACTATATAATCTACGTGGTTGAAAACCTGAATATTAGACAGGAACAAAGTCTAGAGAAGACAGCCAGAACATTGTTGACTTTCTTGTGTGTGTGCAGCCACACGCACACGCACACGCACACACACACACACACGCACGCAGACACACACACGGCAAGTCAACCAGCATGGACACACATTTCAATTCCATTTCAATTAAGCAAAACATTGCTTTGTCCAATCAACTGCAAAAACCACCTCATTAAAATGTAATTTGTTTTTTTACAGTATTTATTTCCAGTATGTTTCCATTATTCGTTTTTTAGTTCACAATTTCAAATGAACGGAAACGCAGCTTGTGTCTTGTTTATTATGGGCTGTGTCCTATAAAAGTGTGTGGTTGGAAAAATGAGTGGTGCTAAAACCATGAATGGTTGCTGTAGAAACCATCCATGGTAGCTCCATATTGTGGATAGTTGCATTTATCACCGGTGCCCTAAAGGTGTAATGGACCACACAGAGCATGTACCGTTATCGGAGCAGGCTCACTTTACTGCTCTGACATATCACAACAAACGCTGCTCTTGAATGCATCTGGCCAGCTATAGCAGCCCATATTATCCAGTCATGTGTTGAAGAACTATTACAACCCTGTTGCTCCCAAAGGGCATTGTGTGAAGGATAAGCCTATTAAACGTCTGGATCCATGGGTTAACTTACATGTCGTTAGACTGTCAGCCCTAGTGTGTGTGTGTGCGTGCGCCTGTCTGTGTCTGTGTCTGTCTGTGTGTGTGTGTGTGTGAAGGATGCTAGTTGATGTGATAGTTAGGTTAATTGTTCTTGACTCCTCTGTAATCCGTAACCTTGGCAATCGCTTTGGACCTGCCGTGCTCTATCGATCTTTGATCAGTGTACACAAAATGTCTTCGTCAATTACGTTAGCATGAGCGCGCGCACACACACACACACACACACACACACACACACACACACACACACACACAAAATATGATACAAGTATTAACTGAGTCCCTGGTTCAGAGGCAGTGACCTTCAGTGTTACAGCCGTGGCATTTAGTGAAGATTGCCTCTGTCAAATCATAGTTAGGTCCTTCGGTCGCCATTATGAGCGGTCACAATCACACCTCAATCAGAAGAAAGCTGTGTGTGTGTGTGTGTGTGTGTGTGTGTACACGTGCAAGCGCGTGCAAGCGCGTGAATCCAATCACCCAAAACCACTGATGTCCACACTGTTACGCAGCCATGCACGACCCGGGGAACCTTTTATTTCTTGTGTGCATGATCTCTGACCTTTGAGGTGATTGGCCAGCAAACCCGGGCTGGGCTGAAGACCGTCCAATCAGATTAGCAGCTGGGACGAGCTAGCTCAATGTTAAAGTAAGGCATGTTAAGGTAACGAGGTGTGTGGGATACATGTGTGTGCATGTGTATGTGCTGAGATGATGTGCTGTTCATCCTTTATGTGCATGTGTGTAGAAATAACCCTAAAGCTTAGAATGACTGCAGTCCTTTGTAATGATCTAATGTAACCCAGGGAACGGAAGCCACATGTGTGTGTTGTAGGCCTTTAAGGCCTTTTTGGAGCAGGGATACACCTAAAACATGCAGGGCACCGGCCCTCCAGGACCAGGATTGGCCACCCCTGGTATAGACGTTACAGCTGGATCGCTACAGACTTTGTCAGGTTACTTATTTCTTAATAGCATGGCCTTTCTCCTGCTTTGATGTGTCTGTAGCAGTGAAGCTCCTCCCCTTTCATAATTACCACATGAACATTTGACATGGATTTAGCGGTACATCTATCCAGAGAGACAACCAGTACTTGTGTCAAAAGCTGACCAGGTCACAGTAGTCAGAGAGCTCACTCCTGTTAGAACAGTGAAAGCAGCATGCCACCTGAGTTAACAACATGCACAACCAACCAACCAACCAAGAAAAGATTTGCTTTTACATCCATATATAAATAAATACCAGCGAAATGTTAAATTATTTTGTAATACAGAGCAGGGTAGACAAGGATTAGTAATTGTTTGTTAAATAAAGGGGATTCCCCCCCAAACACACGCTTTACAAACCCTATCCACACCACACCTACACACACACACACACACACACACACACACACACACACACACTATTCCATTAAACTCTCTGTGCCACTCGGCTCTCCTACCTCCACCAATCATTTCTCTTTCCACCATCATGTCATTATATGTCTTATATTCATGGGACAACCCCCCCCATCCATCGTGGCCCACTTTCCAGCAGGATACAACGGACACAATGGGATAAGAGGATGGACACCATAGGCTGGCTGAATTTTCAAAGGACTCTCTCTCTCTCTAGCTCTCCACACCCAGAGAGGGAGGGAGAGAGAGAGAGAGACTCCATTGTCCATCTGCTGAGGTGTTAAAAGAGAGAGGTGGTCGGGGGTGGTGACAGATTGCATGGATGTAGTGTGTGTGGGGGGGGGGGTGTAAGTGTGTGCATGTGTGTCTAAGTGTGTGTCTAAGTGTGCGTGCGTGCGTGTGTCAATGTGTGTGTGTGTGTAACGGCATTGGCCTGTGACATCACCCATAACAGACAGGGTGAACAGGCGACATGTATTGGCGCGGCTGCCATGGCAACATTCTGCATTTACAACTGTTGGAATGGTAGATGCTTAATCGGCAGAATAAAGAAAACTTTCATCTCCGATTGACTGGTTGACTTTTGTTTAACTGTTATGGTTTCTATGGTGATCACATGTGGTCTTGTTATTACTTGACCTTTCAGACGATTCTCTGCAGATGTCCAACATTGTATTTCCCTTAGGGGATTAATAAGGGTCAATCTAATCTAATCTAATCCATCTCGTGTCATTTAACACCTGCCTTAATGCATTTCATGGGTCAGAGGGCAGGAAGTGACAAACATTGCTGTGTTTATTTCAGATACGCTAGGAAGCTGTGCGGCTAAAATGTTCACCTGAATGTGCAGACAGCTTTAGAGAACACACACTCTCTCAGTAACAACGCAGGCATTGTAACGAAGGACCAGATGACCTTTGACTCCACCAGAGCACATTCATTCTGCTCATTAGCTCCCTCTATGTTTGAAGTAGGCCATTGCGCCCAATCAATAGACTACTGACCCTAATCAATAAGACTACTGAAAGGTAGCCAAAATGAGCTAGGAGGAAACACACACACACCAGAGTAGAGACCCTACAGGGCAAAGACAAGACAGGTGTCTTTTGTTATGAAGTCATTTAGCCCCAAACAAAACCCTATTGTTGCCATTCCTCACCTGTATGCCAACTGTCTTACAGTAGGTATCTACTCAGTAGGCTGACAGATGGTGTTAATGGAGGGAAAAGCCCTTTCGGTGTCCAGTTTCAACGGCTTTTATTCACATATGGGCAGAACAGGTGTTTCACGAGAAAATATGACCTCATATTTTATGTGGAATAAGGTTGTTTACACCGGTCAGGTTAGGTATGACATATACTGTATATGATATACTGTATTATTGCATTCCAGCACTCAATAAGAAGACAAAACCTCTGTTGGTCTGAAGGACAATTCAAGCATGTATATAGAAGATAAGCAAGATACAACATAAAGGATAATAGATTAAGTGTTTCTCCTTCACAACTTTTGAAACAGAACACGGCTGTCTGACTGAAAACAGCATTTGGGATATGAAAAGGCTATGAACCACAACAAGGGGATGTGAAAACACAGTCATATTATTATCAACTGGAAAATATTAAATTAATGCAGCATGCTTCAATCAAACTACAATGCAACTACAACTAAAAAAAGTCTAAATGACCACAAAACAATTTTAGTAAACTGGATCATCAGACATCGTTGTCTACTCTTCGTATTTACTTATTGTATTATTGTATTGACTGTGGACTGCTGATGTAAACCAAATTGCCCCTCGTGGACATTCAAGTTTAACTCTACTCTACATTAGTTAATGATTAACTAGCATTGATAATGGGCTCATTAACTCTGTGAAGACTAGCAGATGTCTCCCTGCTCTAAGGCTGCTCTGACACTCACTCACGCACACACACACACGCTCATATGCATATTGTGCAACATCACATTTTATATAGAATCAAAGAATAAAAAAATTAATTTGAGATTATAAAAGTTTCACTAAATGTTATGCAAAACAAGGCACACCACAGGGAAAGACTAAACATTAGGCAAAATAATTACTTACTAAGTATTACTGCAAAGTGGGGTCACATGGTTAACAGCAGATGACTGAAGTGTTTCAATACACTCAAGAGTTACAATATAGAAGAAGCTGACTTGAGGTGTTCCACATAACGTGTTGCTCCTTATCACAGCTGACGAGGACTTGTGTCAGGCCACCCTTCATGCATTATTCATAGCCTGATGGCAGGGCTGCGGAGCCAGAGAAATAACACACACACACACACACACACACACACCAGAGCCCCCCCTTCCCCCACCTAACACACACGCGCGCACACACACACACACACCCACCCTTCCCCCACCTAACACACATGCACACACGACAAAACGAACTTGGATCACTGTTGAAAAAGTGTTCCTAAATGGGTTCTAGGCCAGAAATATCCCAAGTCTAAGCAGGTTAGCTTGACGGGAAACTGAACACTACATGCAAAACAGCGTGTAGTGTTCAGTTTTAGATTGGTTGTGACAGCACTCGAAAGGTATTGACCAATTTGAGCGTGTCCATGCCCAGAGGGAAGGAGGCACAGATGTGCTGTCCAGCTAAAGGCAGTGCCTTCTGGGGAGAGCTTTGATGCAGCAGCAGTGTTTGACAGACGGAACCTCATATATGGACGTTCTGTGTCTTTCATGTTGGGATGTAAGGGATCAAAGTAAAAGACACACAACTAACTAACCCCACTGAGAGTAGTAACCTATAGTCATTACATTATATCGTTCAGAAGCAAGATTACTAATCCTAAAGAAAGCACAGGTTCTCCTATGTGGGGTGCGGTAAGTAGCTATAGTTTCGTCGCGAGAATCAGTCTGGAAAGCCTAGGAATAATTTTGAATGTTTCCGAGTAGCAATTTACCGTTCACATCGTACTGATAGCTATATGGGCGTGGTTTAGGTTTGCCTACAGCAAAACAACAATATGGTTCATCCAATCAACTCCCAAATATTATTTTTGAAAGTACCTGCCCTTTACAACGTTTCAATGTACGGCTCCTCATATAGAGTTGTGACTAACACATGATCTGACATGTCAAGTTAGTTGGAGCATGGGCAGGATACTGTATGAGTGACTGCCAGTCAGAAGGTCGTGGATTCAAGCCCTGGAGATGGTCTACCTGTAAGCATCCTTGAGAACGATGCCTAGCCTCTACCTTTTCCTCTACACCTACCTCTGTAGGTTGTTTGGGTCAATGGGTCTGCTAAATGAGCTACCAGTAAGGGCATTTGCAGTCCAATTATGATATGATAAATTAAGTAGTTTTTTACTTTCTATACACACGTGTGTACAAGTCAGTATATATAGGAGTGCTGAAGCATTTAGCTGGTGTCTGCTTTTGTGCTTTTCCAGACTCAAAATGAGGAAGATGATGAAAATAGTCACAAGTTAACACTTCAAAAGAGGCTACTAGGGCAAAGAGAACCTGATGAATCTAAAAAGGAACATATATATTACATTTGAATGTCCAAACGAAGGCCCACGTGAACACAAGCAGTCTGACAGCGTATCAACACTTCTGCCAACCAGACACTTGACTGGCTTGACTGAGTATCACTGTAATTGTGGAAAAGATGTTCGCAGTGCATTGCCTTTGAAGATGGCCCTGCAGCAAGACACCACTAAAATATCTTATGGGTTCTGACCCCGTCTGCCCCTCTCTGTCTCCCTCCCTCCCTCCCTCCCTCCCTGTCCCACCCCTCTCTTTCTGAAACTGACTGCACAGACTGTGAAGCCTGAAGCTTCTACCTCCTCCATCCATCCTCAATCCCACCTGGCAAGCTGCCATGTGCCACAGTGCAGACACTGCATCTCTCTCTCTCTGTCTCGCTCTCTTCACTTGTCTCTCTCTCTCTCTCTGTCTCACTCTCTTCACTTGTCTCTCTCTCTCTCTCTCTCTGTTTTCAAGCTCTCTGCATTTCCACTGCAGGCTCATGTTACCTTTCTCTGTCCTGTTAGATCTCTCTCTCTCTCTCTCGACCCCCCCACCTACACACACACCCCCCTCCTCACCCCCCCAAATCCCCCCACCCCCCCACCCTCGCCCGGGGAGATAACTCCTACTGTTTAAATATAGAAGCTGCATGGGGGAAGGAAGCTGAGATTTGTCATGAACAAGTGCACCTGGAATAATGATGTCCATGCATGGGAGAGACTGATACAGAGAGAGAGAGAGAGAGAGAGAGAGAGAGAGAGAGACGGGGTCAGAGAGTTTACATCTGCTTTAGCGATATACAGAAATTATCTGGACACTTGTCATGCCATTAAAGCACCATTTGAACCGAACCTGAATTAAATTGAGAGAAGGAGAGACAGACAGACAGACAGAGAGACAGACATATACTGTGCTGGCAGTGCCCTGTGGTCCAACATACTCTGATGCCAGGTAGACTTATAAAATGCACCGTTCCCCAAGTGGTGTGGCACACACACACACACACACACACACACACACACACACACACAGGAGGTCCTCCTCCTTGAGAATCAAACACTTCATTTTCTGCATTCTGGTGAACTCTTATGGAACATTCTGTGCCTTTTCTGCATCAATGTAGGGTAGAAATGTCTATGTACTTAGAGGAAAACATTATATGCAGGAACCCTGGCACAATTAAACATATATGGAATATAATGCAGTAAGGGTTATCAAACATATGTATTGCTTTAGGCATATAGGCCTCAACACACAGAGACACACTCTTCGGTTCTCTTATCTATGGGGGAAGTGATATATAAATACATTTTAATGTATTACCCCTGACTCTAATAGCTCATGCTCATGTTCAAACTGACTAAACTGACACACATTTTGGCCAGAACTTAATACAAATACTACTAGAGAACGAGCCTTAGTTAAAGTCAAAATCCCAGCACTGTCAGCCTGGTATATACGCTATAGCACTACATCAGCATCTATGGTTAGGTGTAAAAAATACACTCTAAATATTGAGGGGGACACTTCCCCTGCATACCTCCGCTCCCGCAAACTAAGTCTATGCTAAAACCCCATCTGCATTTTCTTGATAAGAGGCATAAAACCCAGAATTTAAAGGAGGAGTCAGTGATGATGCTGATGAGAAAGCTTGATGCCAACTCTCTCTTCAATGTCAATGTCTACCTACCCACACACACACATATGCACGCACACACACACACACACATGGGGCAAGCTAGTAGACTGTGAGGAGATGTTGGCTGAATTAGCTTACAATCGCTGACTCCAGCTTTAATAGGCTCATAATAAGGATGCCCGACCACACCTCTCAGGTCACCAATCGGAATGACAGCGTGGGCGGCCTCGGGCGACGAGAGGCTCAGGTGCTTACAAAGGTCACCCAAAGGTCACGCCTTCACACGCATCTCCGCTTCCTGCCTGGGTCATTAGTGGGAGGAAGTCCTCCGTCGACCGCTGACACATGACTCCCATGGTTCTGGTTTCTCCATAGGCAACAACATTGTGTCCTGTCCCGTATCGAGTGAGACCGGGCTATTTCCTGGATGCCCTGTATGAGGGCAGCGGTTATACTGTGTGTTGGTGTAGGACTAGTCTATTTCCTGGACGTCCTGTATACAGGCAGTGAGACTGTCTGTTGGTAAAAGCCCATTCAGCTCACTTGGCTTTGAGTCAGCTTAACGTCACCCTCAATGCAAACAGACTAAACAGAAATTTAAACTAGGGCATGGTTCCTCTGGATCTAGATCCGAGGGTCCCAGGGATGCAGTGTGTCCCACATTAAAGCGTGGACACACACCCAACCACTCACATTAGAGACCATACAGAGATAGAAAGCTTTAGAGAAACCCAGAGGTTAGCGATCAAGCTGTCGGTATTCAATGAAGCTAATCCCATATGAGGCTGCTGTCCTGCCATGTACCTAAACTCACGTCCACGACATGGACTAGTCTCGTTGACAGACGAGAGATCTGACCTGTCTGTGGAACCTTGTCTTGTGAAAACACTACCAGGGAACCTTTCGACCTGCATTGTAGTCACACTAAAGGTTAGCCCCGGGAGATTATCCTGATCTCACGAGCTCCAATTTCATATCGTGGTAAGAATCAGTCTGGAACCCCTCAATGCAAAAGTGTTTGTAAAAACAGACCAATCAGAAACAAGATGAATTTCTTCCCAAGATGACAACAACAGTGTACGTTGCTCGTTTCAGTTTTCACTGGCGCCCCAGGGCCAAAACATTCTGATTGGGTGAGATAACGGTAGGTTTTCCAATCGTACGCAAGGAAGGTTGATTGAAACCTTTATGACAAATGCTTTTGAACTTTGGGGGTTCCGGAAACTGAAGTGTCAAACTGTAGCTTGTAGGATCAGGTATCGAGAGGAAAATTAAAGCCATGTTGTTGAGCATGTGTAATGGGGATTAGATATGACCATACACTGCTGAAGAAGCTCAATGGAACACATATATTCTCTGCTTGATATGTGTGGATGAAGTGCTATAGCATGAAGTAGAATGACAGGCCATAGATTTGGGTGGATTGTGTCACCTTGCATGAGGTTGGCATAAAAACATTTCCATCCAGAACACAGAATATGCATTGCTTGTATATTATGATCAGCAAAGAGCTTAGCGCTCAGGTGAGGAGCTGGGAGCAGACGCTGTGGAAAGGCTGCTAACTAAGCAACTGCAGCTAACATGCACAATATCAATTCTAGCACGCTATAACTTACTGCTAACTCGCTGCTAAATGCAGAGCCTTTTCACCAACTAATCAGCCTGATCAATACAAAACAGACAAACTAGTTACATTAAGGGAAGTGTGAGCTTTTCCCAAATCTAGACAGCATATTTTCACTAAAAAGCTCTCCACATTTGACTATACCATGATACTGATGCCCTTAGATTCTAGATCAGAAGCATTCAAGCATTATTTGTTATTCAAGACAAGGACCCCTTGACTGAGAGCGACCGGCTTTTACATAAATAAAATAGTGTTGCTTACTCATTACTCACCTATTCATGCAGTGGATATTAAAGGTCTACACAGTTCTGTTAAAATACCAGGTTTTTGTGATGTAAAATCACCTTTAATGTAACCTATAATGTGAACAATTCAATTGAAAAACTAACTGAAATCTTCTAGGTGGAAAATTAAAAATAAAAACCTTACAATAACCTGGTTGCATAAATGTGCACACCCTCTTATTACTGGGGATGTGGGTGTGTTCAGAATTAACCAATCACATTGAAACTCATGTTAAATAGAGGTCATTACACACCTGCCATCGTGCCATCAAAGTGACTGATTAATTACAAATAACGTTTAGCTGTTATTGTAGGATTTTCCTGACATTTTCTTCGTTGCATCTCAGAGCAAAATCTATGGTCCGCAGAGAGCTTCCAAAGCATCAGCGGGATCTCATTGTTGAAAGATATCAGTCAGGAGAAAGGTACAAAATAATTTCCAAAGATATAGATATTTAGATATATCATGGAACACAGTTAAGACATCATCAAGTGGAGAAAATATGGCACAACAGAGACATTACCAAGAACTGGACATCCCTCCAAAATTGATGAAAAGACGAGAAGAAAACTGGTGTAGGCTTCCAAGAGGCCTACAGCAACATTAAAGGAACTGCAGGAATTTCTGGCAAGTACTGGCTGTGTGCTACATGTGACAACAATGTCCCATATTCTTCATATGAATGGGCTATGGGGTAGGGTGGCAAGTTGGAAGCCTTTTCTTACAAAGAAAAACATCCAAGCCCAGCTAAGGTTTGCAAAAGTCCCCCAAAAGCACGTGGGAAAATGTGTTATGGTCTGATCAAACCGAAGTTGAACTTTTTTTGTTTTGTGGAAAAACAACACTGCACATCACCCAAAGAACACAATATCCACAGTGAAGCACGGTGGTGGCAGCATCATGCTTTGGGGCTGTTTTTCCTTCAGCTGGAACCGGGGCCTTAGTCAGGGTGGAGAGAATTATGAACAGTTGCAAATACCAGGCTATTTTGGCACAAAACCTTCAGGTGTCTGTTAGGAAGCTGAAGATGAGGAGGAAGTTCACCTTTCAGCATGACAACGACCCAAAGCACACATCCAAATTCACAAAAGCATGGCTTCACCAGATGATAATTATAGTTTTGGAATGGCCCAGCCAGAGTCCAGACCTGATCTGTAGGGTGATCTGAAGAGGGCTGTGCACAGGAGATATCCTCGTAATCGGACAGATTTGGAGCATTTTTGCAAAGAAGAGTGGACAAATATTGCCACGTCAAGATGTGCCATGCTAATAGACTCCTACCCAAAAAGACTGAGTGCTATAATAAAGTCAAAAAGTGCTTCAACGAGTGTTAGTTTAAGGGTGTGATTATGCCACCAGGTGATTGTAAGGTTTTTATTTTATTTTTCATTTTTCCCGCTTGACGATTTCAGTTTGATTTTCAATTGAATTGTTCACATTATAGGTCACATTAAAGGTGGAAAAAGTTCTGACATGATTTATCTTTGTCTCATTCTTTTACATAACAAAAACCTGGCATTTTAACAGGGGTGTAGACTTTTAATATCCACCGTAGGCCACAGTAGCTTACAGGTTGTATTGTATTCATGATGTCCCCTGTACTAACTCTATGGACCCCTTATAGGGGTCACAAATGGCGACCCCCTGTTAAATACATCTGTTCTAGATTCTAAAACAACCCTAAGGAGCTGTGAAGGTATAACATTATCAAATACAAAAAGCAAGTTATAAAGCTCAGTGCACAAGGCACCCTAAGACCAGGAGTGCACATACAGTATACTTTATTAGCTTATAGTGTTTGTCAGAGGACGACATCTGATAATATGCACGTCCATTAGCTGTTGAACTTTCCTTATATCACTCCGCCTTCTCTCTCTCTCTCTCAATACGAATACTATATCAAACAACAGAACAAATAGTCCCACATTAATAACACCAGTTGTAATGACAATAAGAACAATAAAAGTTGTTATCTAATTTAAAGGACACAGTCATAGCAATAACTATCTCTCCACACACACACACACCTGTCCACGGTCAATGTCCCCCAGAGTGCAGGTGAGGACTAAGGAGGTGGGATTGTAACATGGGGATGGGGAGGTACCAAACGTGGCCCATCACTGCAAGATGTCTGCCGGGCTGTCTGTCTCCTGGCGACTCCCTGTAAACAAACCCCCTGGTCGCTGGCCTACAGTCACACTGCAGACCCACCCCGCCGCCACCCTCCGAGGAGCGGCACCGGGACTCATACACGTATCGGTCCGCAGGCAACCCCCCCTCCTCCTCCGTTCCGCGGCCTAGCACGACAACAGCCTATTTATTAACTTAACAGTCGTTTGTAAACGTGTCGCCTACGCGGTGACATGTCCCGTGAGCGTCAGACAGGCAATCGGGACTCGGGATGTCACGCTCACACGTTGGCAAATATGAGGCGCTTCTTATTTGACGCAAATTCTGTTGACACGCGTTTGCGATTTGCGCACAGCAGCAAAAGCCTCTTCGAACCGCAGCAGCATCATGCAGGCAGACACAGACAGAGAGAGAGAGACAGAGACAGAGACAGAGAGAGAGAGAGAGAGAGAGAGGGAGAGAGATGCAGGTAAACGAGCCGGGGAATACTGCAGATCAGCGGGCTGCAGAGATGAGACAGCGTCCGGGACGGAGGGGGTCTGGTAGAGGGAGGGAGGGAAAGTTGCGGCACCTTATCGAACAGCTAGCCTCCCTGCTCGGCCGCCAGAACCGGGACAACACCCGGTGACGCGTGCGTGCGTGCGTGCGTGAGCGAGCGAGCTAGAGGCTAATTAGAAGGCGTTTCGAGGCAACATTTGTGTTAAAAGAAATCCGATTACCTGCTTTCACCGCCGGATTGTCAGACGGCTCCGCGTTGCAGCTGCTCGCATGTGCGATGTATGTTTTGGTCCTGCGGGGTCCGGCGTGTGATGCGGTGCGCGCGTCTCTGTTGGTTTATATTCCGTAAAGCCGCCTCCTCCTCAATCCTCTCTCTCTCTCTCTCTCTCTCTCACTCTCTCTCTCTGGCTCAGATCAGCTGGTGTTTCTCCGGCCCGTTGCTTCTCCTCGGCTGCTCGCTCTCGGTCAGCAATCGGCCCCGGTAGTGCGCCGTGCACGTGCACAAGGATGGGCCGGCCGTGCGCCATTGGCGTCGGGCAGGTATAGCCTACTGTGGGGCGGGGTTATAGAAGTATGTTATCCGATGCCACATCAGGATTTAGTCTTGTGTAATACGGATCAACTATAGCACCTAAAACCACCAGTCTACTAGTGCACCTGGCCTGGTGGGTAGCTTTAAATGCGCTTTATTAACACATTTGATAGGCTACTTGGTAATAAACACTATTTGTGAAATTCACCATCAAGGTCAATCATTCAGTTTTAATGCGACATTGGCCTATAGCCTAAAATAAAATACAAATGTAGGCCTCGTACATATACATACACATATACATACACACACATATACATATATACATATACACACACATATACATATATACATATATATATATATATATACACACACACATACATTCTTTAGAAATGTTGGCCTATATTGATAGGATATATAGGATATACACATACATGTATATGTATATATATATACATATACATGTGTGTGTGTATATATATACATATACATGTGTGTGTATATATATATACACATACATGTATATGTATATATATACACTTACATGTATATGTATATATATATACACACACATGTATATGTATGTATATATATATATATACACACACATACACACACACATACATACACACACACATTATATACACACACATACATATAATCTGTACACACTATACACGCAATATCCTTGTATTAAATGTGCTTCTACTGTGGGGGGTGGAGCTTCTGAGGGAGTGTTCTATGGCATTGAAAGGAGAGGTGTTTAGTTGTGATCTGTTCCAATGTCAACAAGCTTTCTCCAAACCACAAATTATTTGTTTACATTAATCACACAGCACTTTATTGTACTGACCAAAAACAGACAGCAACAGACGCACAGCATACACTACATCAGGGTTCCACACATTTTCCATTTACAAATTCAATACTTTTCCAGACTTCGCGGTATATCTTACAAATCAATTAACACCAAAACAATGTATAGACATTCATTCCTTTTACTGTTAACTAATTTGGTCACGGATGTCCAGATTTTAGTACAGGTGTAGCAGTTCTCCAAATCCAATCAATTTAAGATCTAGTTTGTTACATGAAGAGTTCAGATGCAAAATGTCCACCTGAAAAAAGTAAAAATTAGCAACATTTGGTTTCCATATCTGGGTTCACTAATTCCACCTTTATTACTATGAAAAAGCTGTGTGTCACTGAATAAAAAGTTGAATCTACAAGTCAGATGGATTTAGACACTTTTGTATCTGAACTCTTACCTGGGGGGACTGGGGTCCTCTTCCTGAATATTTTCAGTTTCAAAATTTCCTGCATTCTGGTGAATGTTTATGCAATAATTTTCATCAAAATTTGCATAATTTAATGATGAAAATTTAATCAAACAGAATATAAAGAGACAATATATTTTATAAACATTAGTTTATCATATCCCTGCTTAGTCATCACACATAGGGGTGATTTATTCTTGTCTTTTTGTTTGAGGAAGTAACCTCTTTAAATGTGCACCTATTCCTGTCAATGATACATGTATTAATTGTATTGGCGTCAATAGCTCGTATGCTATCAAACAATGACACACACATTGGTTGTACTGGCAGGTTGCTCCAAACACCATGAAAACATACTTGTACATTTATTTTTTATAATTTATAATTTTATATTTTAGAACAAAATAGGGGCAATAGTCTGCAAATCCAAATATCTTTCCATAATCTCTTGAACATGTTCCATACTTATCCAGACCTAGAATTTAAATTAAATTCCATTAACGCGTAGGAATCGTGTACACTGTTTTGAACCCTGAAATCAAACAACACAAAATATTTTAAACAACATAACTATTGATGCAATTGCGAAATTCTGGGCCAATACTGATGTTAAAAATAACTGGGTCGACAGCCGATGTGATTAAATACTCCCAAATATTTTCCACTATGATATGACCCACGTGTGCACGGCACTCGTGGCACTCCACACCAGAGTCGTGTCCACCCAGGGGCAGTTATGGGTGGTACCACCTAATGGGTCTTCACCAATTTAGCATTCAGCCAGCGCAATATTGATGTGACACAACATTGACCACTGCAGTCGGTGAATGTCACCTCAGTTGCAGATATGGCCGATTGCAGTAAACAAGGCCGATCTATCGTCCGCTACCGTTGTAGGACCGATCTATCGTCCGAAACCGTTGTAAGGCCGATACCGATGTATGGTCAATATATCGTCTGCTACCGTTGTAGGACCGATCTATCGTCCAAAACCGTTGTAAGGCCGATATCGATGTACGGTCGATATATCGTCAGTTACTGATGTATGGCGATGCCGATGTACGGTCGATATATCGTCCGATACCGATGTACGGCCGATCTATCGTCAGTTACTGATGTATGGCGATGCCGATGTACGGCCAATATATCGTCCGATACCGATGTACGGCCGATCTATCGTCAGTTACTGATGTACGGCCAATGCCGATGTACGGCCGATATATCGGCGCATCCCTAAACAGAAAAAAAACCCCAGTGTTCATACACGGATGTCATTTGGAGAGGGGCTCCCGCCGCCAGCGGTCCCCCCGCGCATGCAGCCGGAAGTGGGTGTTGAGGTGCGCCGACTGGTTGAAGCACTTGCCGCAGACATGGCAGCGGAAGGGCTTCTCGCCGGTGTGGATGCGGTGGTGCCTCTTCAACATGCTGACCGTGGTGAAGCTCTTCCGGCACACGGAGCAGCAGTACGGCTTCTCCTTCGTGTGCCAGCGCATGTGCACCTCCAGCTGGCACGCGAAGCTGAAGCGCTTGCCACACTCCCGGCAGCAGTGGCACTTCTGCCCGCCCGTCGCCCTCTGGTGGTGAGCCTGAGAAGCGGAGGAAGCAGTGGAGGATGATGTTGACCATGGAGGCGTTTGTCGGAGTGAGCGCGCGTTCTTTCCCCGGGGGGGTTGGGCCACTTTCTCCCGCCGTCGATCAAGGGCAGTTTCCGTGTTTCGCACCGGTTCTTCTCGTCCGCCTGCGTCGGCGCGGGTATTGCCGGCGAGCGAGAGCGAGTAGGCAGGGCTGGGGAGTAGTGGGGAACGCTTCTCATTGTCCCTGCAGTCGCTCTCCACCTTAATGTGTTCGGGGGACAACAAGCCCCTCCCTTTGTCCCACAGAGAGAAAGGGGTTGGCAGAACTCGCCCGGGCTGGTTCACCTGACTACTGTTCTCCCCCAACAGAGTAGAGGGCTCTGTTATTGTTTCGGGGGCGCACTCACTCTGACTAAATTCTGGCTCTAGTTTCTCTTTAATTTGAGGCGGTGATGATGTTGGTGGTGGTGGCTGACATTGTGGCTGTTCCTCGTCCAATGGAGGTCTCCAGTCATCCCGACAGGGCTGCTCTTCTGAAGAGTGACCATCTTCTCGTTGGATAGAGAATGGTTCTAGGAGGGGGAACAACGTTAGGTTACTAGCGTTTAATTGAAGAGTATCTTGACTGTATTTGCTGCAACACGTGTAACGAATGTGACTTGGGACATAGCTCTGAAAAAAACCCTTAGACATAAAACCAACGTAGGTTAGCGTACACAATCCAAACCAATAATGTAACGTGCATTTTTTAGTAAGCCATAAGAAGCTATATCTTTTTTTACCTGAGTAAAGTAACAGTCGTTGAACTGCAATATTCAAGAGCCGTTTGAGACGCTCGTTTTCTTCTTTTGATCGTACGATTTCACTTTGGTATTCTACGACCGTGTTTTTAATGGCTGTGAATATGTCGTCGGCAGCTGCGGTTAGTCTGTCGTTAAGAAATACGTTCAGTAGTTCCAGTTTTGTCATGTTGTATGCCGTTTTGAGGCGTCCTTCTTGTGTTTACTGTCGACCCGGAAGTGACGTAACTGGGCGCTATCTTTCACAATAAAAGACGGAAGAAACTTCAGCTGTAGACTACGGGTCGCGGGGTGCTTGCTGGGGGGATATCACGGACTTTCCATTTAAAGGTGTTCGTGTTACTCTGCGAAATAAGTTGTTTGTTCCCTTGACACAAGCTGACCAATAATCGAGGGAAAATCAAAAGGAATCATTGCCGTATTTAGTTGTCCATCTAAATTAATTTGATTGGTAACGCTAGGGGGCGCCTGGCAACAACCGCTGCCCTGCTCCTGGGTCACACGGCCATAATCGGTACTCAAATCGGACTGTTGTCGCAATTGTGAAACATGAAATAACAAGTTTGCAGTTTTTCACATTCATCAGCTACTGTATTGGCTCTATCTTATCGAGTCACACATATTTGTGACCATGTCACTGTGTTGGCCATTTAGGCTACTTGTAATCATGCATGTCTAATCATAATTGGCTGGTTTCTTCCTCATGTATTTACTTGCATGACAATGCTGTGCATGTTCAAACAAACGTAATGAGGCAATTCATCAAAACGTGAACATTAGAAACAATCATTAAAAGCATATTTATTTACAGAGAACTCTTAAAGTCACTGACAGCAGGCTCATGGGATAGAAACTGGTGCAAAACTTGAATGACCTGCGACAAACTGATTGATTGACAGACAGACAGGCAGGCAGGTAGACAGGTAGGGGATCATAATATATCAGCATTTTACATGCAACATGGAAACATCTGACCGAATGGCGTCTGACAAAGCAGAACCTGTCCCTGAGTTGTCTATGCAAGATGTGAGCACATATTCTACAAGTTACCCCAGGAAGCAGAGTTGAATGATTATAGCTGTCGGGTGAAAAGCAGCAACACAAACATTTACATCGAAATACCTAGTATAGCATTCATAAATACAATAAACAAAAGGCTGAATATTCACTCCTGAAGATCAGATTATATAATGTGTCAGTGGTCGCGGTGAGAACAAATCATCCAGTGTGAGTTATGTGGCAGGCTTGTCCAAGTGCAGAAACGCGAGACTCGCTCTCTCCTCTCTACATAAACGACACTGACGGTGAAAAACAGGCTTGGTGGCAGGCCCTCTCTCTGGTCTGTAGATTTCATGAAGATGCTTCTCCTCTACATCTAGCTGGGGTTAACCTTCACGTCCCACATCAGTGAAAACGAGGAGGGGGTGGAGGGTGGGTGGAAAGGTGCGTGACTGACGATAAAAAAAACAAAATCCACACCTACAAAGTCATGAGAGCAGAGGTATGAAAACGCATACGTTCACAACGTGAATATGCTCACGGTAAACGTGTGTGAGTGTGAGTAAGAGAGACGGGGAAGGTCCACAATGCGTCGAGGACAGATACGAGAGGGGAGGGGCCATCCTGGGGCCCTAGCTGTCAATCATCTCGGACAGCTCCTGCAGCAGGTCATCCTCTCCCAGGCTGGAGTCGATGTCCCCCTCCAACTGGTCGCCCGAGTTGAACTCGTTCATCAGCTCCTCGAAGTCGTCCACGGCGGCGGCAGCGGAGGCCGAGACGGCGCTGGGCCGCCGGGGCCGGGCCTGGCTGGGAGGCCGTGCGGCGGAGGGGCTGCGTAGAGGCACGGAGTTACACACACACAACTGCCCCTAACCTAAGCATTTACCATTATTTTAATAGGGGTTATGTCGAACGTCACGTGACCAAACCGGACAACAGATTTCATTGCTTCCGCATATTGGTGAAAGTGCTAGCAATACATTAGTTTGAACCAAACTGTCAGCGTAATATTCACTTTTGGGTAACCAGATAACATAACCCAACAATATTAAAGTTTAGAGAATATTCTTTTCTTCTTCCCCTTTTACGGTGCAAACTAATACTGTCACAATTCGATGGACATTCAGCTATTATTTTTAGTAGTTCCTGGAGGCATATTCCAGCTCATATAGCACCTAACCGGAAGCGATGAGACCCGTTTTACAGAATGCAGAAGAAAGTTGCGCTTAACGCCTGTTTTAATTCAAATAACAGTTAGCTAAGCGAAGTGGGCACGTACTAGGGCTGGGAGAAACAACAAAAACAAACTCACGATACAGCGTAGTATTGCAATATTTCCCATGGCAATACTGTATCGATACACGGTAAGTATCGCAATTTCATTATATAAATTGCACGAGAATTTAACTTATGTGAGATGATCAAAGATGTTGACGTTTACCTTTGGGGACATCATTTGAAGTTGTAAAAAGTAATAAATTGCTAAATTAACATGTTTAAAATCACAACAACATTGTATCGTGACAATATCGTATCGTAGGGCCTCTGGTGATTCCCTAGCGTGTACCGAATTAAACTAATATCAACTTCAACCAACGTGAGCTACGGCTAACGTTGACAGATTGACTGAAACATTTCGGGTGGGAAATATACCCGAGAGTTACCTAGGCAACCAAAGCCTGAAATGTAAACAAGCGACCGATTTTCAGCTACAAAGCGATGCGCGAGGAGCAGACCGCTTGCAGTGTGTCCGGCGCTTTACACTCAACACTGGTCAGCGCCGCTGCTTAAACCCCGTTAGCACCGTCCACCTAATCCCACCCCTGCGGTCCAAACAGCACGACGTACCTTCGGGGAAGGGCGCACGCCTCCTTGGAGGAGGCAGATGGGACTGCACTCCGCTGGAACACTGGATCCGCCTTGAGCTCCTCCCTCAAGGGGCTGGGGCTCCTGGGAGCCACAGGGGTCTCCGAGTGGGAGGAGAGGAACATCTGGAGGGAACACGCATGCACACGTCACACTAGTCGACCTCCCCATCGTGATGAGAGCATGTTTACATGCACAACGATTTACATAACTAATTCAATGTCCCTACTTTTCAATGGAGCCATGTTCACACAATATGGAAAGTGGAACGACGGGAGCTTTTTGGTGTCAAAATAAGATTGTTTTTGTACGTTCTCCAAACAGAGCAGGAGGCCGTGTCTCAAAAACAGGCAAGTGTCTCTCAAACTGCCATGAAAACCCCAACTGAAAGACGCAAGTTACAAATGTGCTGTCTAACACACAACAAAAGCATGCTCCTAAAACCTGAATAACATCGGTATAGCCCACGTCTGAAATATTCTGAATATCCAAACCGTACATGCTGTTTACATGAGCGCGTGTTTACGGAGTATAAGTGTGCATGTTAACGTAAGCAGTGTCCATCAACGTCAGGCATTGCCACCCACCGTTCTGCTTTTACAAGGGGACTCCTGCAGCGCCTCTTCCGGCTCAGAAGAGGCGCTGTTCAGCGGTTTCACGGCCGCCACAGCAAAGCGCTCGGCCGGTTTCCTCTTCTGGCCTGGCCTGACCCGCTCTGAGGGCCTGATCATGGAGGGCTTCACGTTCAGCTTGGGCCTCACTGGAAGGAGACACCGGTCAGGGCATGATTGGAAGGATACGGCATGCCAGTTGCCTTGCTAACTGTAGCTAACTGCAGCAGCTAGGCTAGCTGTCATGCTAACTGTAACTGTTAGCTTGTCATCTTACTAACTAACTAACTAACTAACTAACTAACCGTAGCAGCTAGGTTTGCTAACAAGCTGCAGTTAGCATGCCAGCTAACTAGCTAAATGTAGCCAGCTATCTGGACAGCTAACCAGGTAAAGGTAACTGTAGCAGCTAGGCACCTTTGGTTTCTGGGGGCTTGGCCGGGGAATTGCTCTGTGCCTGAACAGCAGGAGGTGCATCCTGGGAAAACCCTGGGCCCTTGGAAACCGCCGCTCCTTTAATGACCCTCTGGGGGCGGAGCTTGCCCTTAACTTTGACGGGGGAGGCTACGACGGCTTTGGTGGCAGCGGCGTCGTCAGGGCCGTGTGGGGACGACCAGCCTCTGCCCTGCCTTGGCGATGAGCCCTTCTTCGAGGAGGCGGTGGCAGAGCTCAGCGCGAGGGTGGCTTTGACCAGCGGGGCCTTCTGGGCCGGGGAGGCGGGGGTGGCTACGGCGGAAGGCTCGAGGGAAACACTGTCCTCGGTAGCGGGTGCCTTCCTCTTCAGAGTGCCGTCCGTCTCGGCGGTGGTCGACGCCGGGGACTGGCTGCCGGAGGACGCTGCCTGCTCCTCCTGCTCCTGCCTGCGGAGACGCTTCTCACGCATGATCTCCTCAAACGTCTTGACCGTCACGCCGCCGGAGGAGGTTGGGACCGGCTGCAGACATGCATGCACGCACACGGGAAGATGGGGGCCGTCAGTAAAAGCTCAGTTAAAACACTGTTAAACTTGGTAAATGTCTGTGTTGACGTCATACCTCAGCGGCCTTCAGGACAGGCTTCTCTGCAGCCTCGGCGGGCTTCTGTGTCACAGCGCCACCTGCTGGTTAAGATGGGTGCTGCTTTAGGAATAGGGATGGCACCGATACGATACTGAGATCGGAAATCGGTCCGATACTGACTTAAATAGCTGGATCGATATCAGTAACAGTTGTAACCGTTCTATGTGCCTAATGCAATTAAATTAATTTACACGCGCAGGTCTACTCTCAAGCGTCATCCATGTCGAACATACCCAGGCCACACTATCAGCAGCAGGTTTATAAAATGCATCTAAGTCCTAAAATAGAGATTGGCTGTCAATTACTTTGCAACTTAAACTTAATCTAACACTGGAATTGGATCTGTACTCATTATCAGCCGATAGCCTAAGTGCCGGTATCCGTATCTGTATCGGGACTGAAAAATCTCGATCATGCCATCCCTAATTAGGAATGGGCGGCAGTACGCTCACACACGGGAAGTAGAAAGCGTGCAGCAAGGAGAAAGAGTGCGCACACAGGAAAGAAGAGAGCGTGCGCACACAGGGTTGTGATGCGACCTTACCAGGGGAACCAGGTTTAGTGACGCGCAGCAGCCGGGGCTTCTTAGGGACGGCCTCATCCGCTGCAGCCGCGGGACCCCTCCCGTTCTGCGCCTCCTGGGCCTGCCGCAGCATGACCCTGGCCGCCTTCTCCCTGCGGATCTCCTCCAGGGTCTTCACCCTCACCTCGGCCACGGGGGTTGCCAAGGCAGTGGTGGTGGTGGTGGTTGTCAGGGCCTGCTTGGCCTCGTCTGGGCCTGGGGGCTTCTCCCGACATGCCCCCACCACCTTCTCCCCCTGCTTTTCCTCTTTCCCCACCTGCTGCTGAAGCATCCTCTTGGCTGGGAGGGCCTTGGAGAAGGTCTTGACCGGGGGGTCGATGGAGGAGGTGGTGGCGGCAGCTTTGACCACTGTGACGGTCCGCCTGGAGCCCCGGGAGGGTCTGGGGCAGCCCTGGGATGTGGGGCCAGCGGGGGCAGAGGAGGTTGTTTTGGAGGCGGAAGAGGAGTGGGCAAAGGAGCTCCTGATCCGGGCCTTGGCGGCCTTCTCCTGCCGGATCTCCTCCAGGGTTTTGATGCGGATATTCTGCGTTGGGGGCATCCGTGCCTCACCGCGGGCCTCGGGCGCCAGCGAGCCTGTCGGGAGACAAGCAAAGGCCTGGTTAACTGCAGCTGTTGCAGCGCCCGCTTGCCATACAGCCTCCCAACCCGCCCGCCCGCTTCGCACTGAAGATGAATTCAACACTAGCAAGTCCCGCTTCCCGTGTGAAAAGCCCTTCATCCTTCAGGCTCTAGCTACCTGGTGCAGCAGGACCATCTGGCGAACAAAGTCTCTCTCTGACAGGCCTCAGGGCTGCAGGACCACAGGAGAACAACAGACAGACAGACGTGAGACAGACAGGTATGAGGTCCGTCACACACCGTAAACACATAGCTCTTTCCTTGCCAAAAAAAGGTTGAGTCAGGGATTCGGTTGATAATTGAAAACCTCTCCCTTCAATGCCCTAGACCAGGGCTGGTCAACTCCGGTCCTGGAGGGCTGCACCCTGCATGTTTTAGATCTCTCTCTGCTCCAACACGCCTGATTCAACGTTGTTAGAAGCCTGATAATGACCCGTTCATTTGAATCAGGTGTGTTGGAGCAGGGAGAGATCTAAAACATGCAGGGTGCGG
>JAODLL010017135.1:0-27296 GCA_026546735.1 Forbesichthys agassizii | reverse complement strand
ATTGTTTCTAAAACACAGGGAAATGAGTCATTTGGAACATCCAGTTCTGCCATAGTACCTTTGGCTCTAGTGTCTGTATGATCTGTAGTCCGCGCCTCCATCGTCACCATGATGCACAGGCACCGAGTAGCATAATAATGTTGCTCATGCAGACAGACAGCTAATAAAGCTACCAGCCTTAAGTTTTACAGAGGACTGATCTTTCTAATCACATTGTCAGAGCATTTATTTTTTTAATTGCTATCGGGATGTAAAGAGACTTGCAAGAAATATAACACAATTTAAAACAGTTTTTTGTCAAGTCAAGTCAATTGTATTTATATAGCCTTTAATCACATTGCAGTCTCAAAGGGCTGCACAGCTATACATTTCACATGGAAACAAACAACACCCCCTTAAACTGCTCCTCCCCCCGGGCAAGGAAACTTCCATTAAAACCCCATGGGGGAAAAAAACCTGAAGAAACCTTGGGAAGGGACCACAGAGGCAGGAACCCTTCTCTCCAGGACGGTTAAGATGCTATAGGTGATGGTAGGCAAACAAAATTTAGCATTAATAATATGTATAATCATTTTCACATTGTGCCGGACGTAAGAACTAACACATCGGAAAGATTTAAAGCGTTTTGTAAGTTAGTTAATTAAGAGTGCTCTGTCAATTGTAGCATTAACAGACGCCATTGGAGTCCCAGGTCAGAGTAAGTGACACTGATAGACGGCACTGGAAATGTCCAATAGCACTAGGCACTGTGTTCTTGTCTGTCAATATGCATTTACACACACCTTACTTTTCAGACATACAAATAGTACAGATATGGACAATTTGTCTGTAGCCTCGAATTCATTAATTATGGTAGTTTTACATTTTATATTATGTTATATTTCTCCTGGTAAAAAAAGTACATGAACACAAATTAGACAACATTTATATAATTAAAATGCATATACTGTACAGTACATAGTAGATATGTATTTTCTATATGTTTCTTAGAAACAGATACACATATAGTACTAATCTCGTATTATGCCATTATGTAATACTTTGCATTATTGTATTTTGTTAGAGCTGTACCTGTACATATTGCTTATTAAACCAGAAAGAGTGACTGATCGTAAGTTAACCATAATGTCATTTTGTGTATTTGTTGTTTACTGAAGGTTTTTCAGACAGTTTCTCATCTTCTCTTTTGTCATTGCTTTTCCAGTAAACCTCATAACATTGAGGGTAACCATTCCGTATTCCTATCTTAACAGCCTTCCTTCTACTCATTGGTCCACAGAAATGAATGACAGTAAATGCCAGTGAGCTCAGAAATGGCTCAGACATAACAATAGTGACGATGCACTGTGTATTCATTCAGAAACACGTCACTCTGAGCCAATATCAACCAGAGACAAAGGTATATGGATGAAACCTGAGATTGCCAGCCTGTTTCTGTTGCCATGACTACAACAGCTATTCCTCTGAGGACCTGTGGCTAGAGGCTCCACCCACAAGGGGATTTTTACAGATCAAACTTGGCAACCAAACAGTTCAACACAACAACAGTAACCAGAATTTATACTGGAATTGGTGATATTGTAACACATAATCAACATTGGACCACACGGCAAAAGCTGTGCCTCTTTTACCAACCCAAAACATTGTCCTGTCCTCTGATGTGTGTGTGTGTGTTTCCTGGCAGGTGTAGAAGCAGGTTTAGCAGGTTCCTAGGTGCTCTCTGAATGTCATGCATGGCCCTCCCACCCTTTCTCATTGTTGAGTCACTTACATACACTGCTCAGTGAAGAGATTTCATCGCCCGTGCACCTGTCCTCACCTGATTTAGGCCGTCAACAACGTAAGTATTTGTTGTGGATTTTCTTCTTTTGCTGTTGAAAATGTCAAATGGAGCAATGAGTTTGGCACAAGGTGCCTTGGTAAATTCTTAAAATTAAATTGATTTGTCATTAACGGTTTTAGTACAAATAAATTGCTTCAAATAATCAGAAATACGTAGGGAACGATAGAGAGAGCTTAGTTCGATTGTTTTGTTGTTCTCCAAAATTAGTATTTTCTCAGTTACAGTACAACGAGAGCAATACACGCCGACACACCGACAGTCAAAACAGATAGAGTGCAGAGACAACAGCACTCATCTGATAAGCTGTCACGTGAGAACTGTTTGGTTTAACTTCATTGAAACTGGAGACTTGTATGTTTGTGTTATTGGTAAACATGGTGTTAACCAACAATAATAATCAAGACACTGAAAAAAGAGAAGGATTATACTGTAATGTGAATGTAAACATTAGAACAATATGAATAAATGATTAATTAATATTATATAATACACATACTGTAAGATAATATAGGTTTAAAGGTGAGGTTGTTGTTGATATTTGAATTAGATGAAAACAAAAACACATCTCCGTTTAATGCTATAGCGGACCTATATGAACACACATTGCCAAGGCTGGCATTGTGTTTTGTGGTGCAGTCTGCACCACCACTTTGTTTGTGTTTCCATTCAGACAGCCAGGACTTTGTAGAAAATCTGATCAAAGCATTTCACGCATACAGAACAGACATCTTTGAGAAGATATTATTATCTTATTGTCTTATTATCTTGCAATCGCTGACAACACCTTTAATGTAATACAGGGACTGCCAACTGTAAACAGAAAACAGAAAAAAACACCAAACCCTTTAGAGGTAGTTTAAGTAGTCATTTCATTCACCTTTTCATTTGTTGACACAGTTCCTTGACTTCTTATTGCAATGTAGTCAACATGCTTAGGTGAAAATACCACATAGATTATGTGGAATAGCACCATCACTACCACGACCCCCAGCTAATGCTCCGTTTTCAGTGACTGTTGCTTTAAATTAAACAAGTCACTGCCCATCCCGCAGGACTTCCACGTAGCTGTGTTGACGTGAGGCTATGACTGCTTTACTGCTGACTGCTAGTACTCATACAGCGGCAAAATGCAGTTTTAACATAGTTTTATGGGTTTTGAACCACATATGGTTTATTTTCAGCAATGTTTTCAAGGTGTTACAATTCCGCATTAATTCCGCCTCACTGTCCAGACTACAATAGAGGATATGGGAGGCACAATGTAGTTTTTGTTGTTCGTGTCAACAACATAAAAACAGCAGCAGCTTGGTCACACAACCCTGTGAAGGAACAGGGGTGTTACATTTTGACCAGCCATGTATCTAATAAACACAATATTTCATGAATGAAAGATTAATTATATCATAGCACAACATCGCAGCCATCCTTGCCTGTTAAACAGCTATATACCCATAAGCGTATTATTTAATGAATGAAGGGTATAGCATGAAACCGCAGCCGTTCTTGCCGCTACGGGGTCATAGGACAGATAGGTAGCTAGCTGCTAACTGCTAGCTACAACACAAAGTGATATTCAGTTAAACAAGTTAAACAAAGACATATTCTATCTTTGTTTTTATCACGGCATAAAGTTAAATGTTTTGCATGATATGACTGATCACTTATCCAGATGAAAGCATTATTACTCGCGGTACCAAAAACGACAATCCGTTTCCGGCAAGGGATACAATTTTGCAAGTGTGCGTCAACAAGCAATGTTTAGGTTAATAAATAAATCAACACAACATTATTTAAGCAGCCTATTTCTAATCTGTTTATTGTTAGTGAACAATAGCCTATATTAATCTGATGTAGTTATTGATGTGCACAGTGCATCACTCTTGATAAGCCTGCCCTGCAGTATCAAAAACTAGATTTACAGATTTGGTCATCTGCATTCAATTATTACGGTTTGTGTACTGAACATCAATATCAGTTTCTTAGCTTGTATATTTTGCTGTTTACTACGTAGCTGGCCATATCCTCATAGGGGCGTTACAAATCAAACTGCGTGCAGTAATCTACGTAACATATGCACTCTTTTCTTATTCGCCTGTTTCTCCACCTCTTTTCCTTTTACAGTATGGCCAATACAGACAAGGAAGCTAACAGTCCAATTTGAAAGGCCCAGCACTTCTCTGTGTCACACCGACATTGCTAATTCCAAAACCAACTGGAAATACCTGGTTTCATGGAATGGGTCCTTTAATGTACAACAACATAAATATAAATAATATTGATCAATGACAGTATGTAGAGTCATTGATAGCACCGTGTAAACTTTAAATGGTGAGCTAGGTGCATTGCAGGGTAATTTACTAAGAAAGATTTAGGATATACAGTTTTCATGCAGAGGCTGTTGTGATGCTCTGTTGTGTGTGCTATAGACTGACATATCTACTGTCATTTATAGGGAATCTTTTTTTGCCATGTATGCAGGGTTTGTGGCAATCTTTACTGCATTCTTAATTCTGCTATGGTGCAGTGCAGGGCCTTGTTGGAAACTTGACAGTCAACTATTCCATCAGTAGTGAAGACAGAACGTTACTTCATTTTATTAAAGTGGGAAAATGCTGAGCTGTACAACACAATGAAAAATGACGCACCCTATTACGGTGTGATACAACGTGATCACTTGCCAAATGTTAGGTGACGTGTGGTCGTATTGCCTGTATGGTAGTGTCAAAGACTCAAAACTCACAGTTGTGAGATTTATCCTTGTTTTCACTGGTTTGTTGTTCTTGAGATTACAATAATATTGCTGATACAAGGAAGGTGGTACTGTGATTGAGAGATAACTGGAAATATACTGTACAAATGTAGAGGGAAAATGAGTTCATACAAAGTACACCCCTTTAAGAATCAGTCCACATTCATATTTACATTATTGTCTTCTACCTTAAAGAACATATTCTCCAGCTCATTTCCATTTTGAATTTTCAACCTAAAACACTGTCAACTGTAACAAAATGTGCTGCTATGGCTAAGCATGATCAATTAACAAGGACAGAGTAAATCATTGTGAATTCAGTTTATTTCTCTTGCTGCTTATCGTATATACATCTCCTGAGCATGACATAAAAGCTCTGTTCTATGTTTCTACATTCTATTTCTAAGCATGACCTGTGATTTCCCTGAAGGCTGGAAATTACACAAAATGCAAATGAGCAAATATAGTTCTAAACAGGTCTTAATACACAATAGCTGAAAAAAAAGACTGTAAAATCTGTCTTTTATTAGAAGCGAGATGATTCCCACTGTGGGGTTTTTCTATATTTTGAACAAATAGCATGTTTTATTTTCCTTAATTAATTTGGATAATCAAACTGGGGTACATTTTGGCCCAAAAATGAAAATGATCTATTCACAAATTGTGCTGTTTATTTTGCCACTATACATTAGATATCTGAACAACATGCATGAAACTCACAGCATGAAACAGAGGACAGCATGAAATATGACTTCTTATGCAAAATATTTTTAAAGATGAAATACAAATATATCTGCACACACACATTAACACATTTAACTTGTATGCATCTGAACCACACGGTACCGCTTTCTTACTGAAACTGGCTATGTGTTAGTTTGCCATACAATTATTTTAAAATGAATAAATGATTATGTTTTGTTTTGCCTTGCAGAGCACAATAAAGGCATATCATGGAACAGCATTTAAAAATCACAGTAATCTTCCTTCTGCTCGTCCAGGCTTTTCAAATATCTTTGCTACAGGATACAACTGAATCACCTGGGCGCACAATTGATAGAAGTTGGCTCCGTAAAACAAACATAAGTGTAGCTCAAAATCAAAGCACAGCAGATGCAGAGGAGTCAAGTGCTAATGGCTTCATGTTATCTTCCAGTGGAGATTACATTGACGTGACCAGTCAAGATCAGAGTAGCCAAGTGACTGTCACAGATATCACAACGCTGCCCTCATTCCTAAATGCCACAACCAAAGAACCCCAGTTGCCAGGAAACACCTCAAATTCCACCAATCTCAATGAAACAAGAACAAAGGACAACTCAACAATGGACATACTCAACTCTACAACAGCTACAAGTACCATCACCACACCTCCAACCATACTAAATACCACCAGCTTTCCTCATCTCACAAATAACACCACTTTGCCAAAAACCAACGAAACACAAACGACTAATCCAGGACCGGGTATCTCATCCAATGGCACTGAAGCTAAAAATGTTACAACTACAGAGGCTCCAAAGACATCCACCGCAACATATTTTACCACAGAGCTTTCCACTGAGACTACAGTCGATGAAGTAATCCCTGTGGATTTAACTACAGTCAACCCTGGCACACCTGTGAAAGCCAACATATCAGATAAGGACACAGGTGGCAACTCAGAGAGAGGTACGTGTTGTGTCCTGTAATAACCTGACAGAACCATTTCAAGTGTTGCCGTGTCTTTTGAGGTGTCGTGGGTTGATCAACTTATTAAACAATAAGATTTAGCAATAAGTAAAGCAAAAAGGTCATGTAATCTTAGAGGACTGCATTACACACCTATATCTGGGTGTGACTGTATTTAAACTCGTTTTAAACCGACACACATTGCTCATAGGCACTTATGTTACATCACTATTGCCTCTATTTCTATCTCTTTATTCCACTTTTTCTCTGACCCAGATTTTTTAACATCTTCTTTTCCCTGCTGTAAGAGCACAAAACTCCCCTTTTCAATGCACAAGTGTTGGATTTCAAGTGCTCTTGGTGTAGCTGCAATGAGTAAAGGGGTCTATTACAAACATCTCCTCAGAGGAGACAATGTAGCTCTGTTAGTCAAACAACGAGGGAAAGGCAGCTCCTTAACATAGGTCAAAGCTAGCTCGACTGCCTGTGTACAGGAGCATGAGACTTCTGGATCATTTATAGCACCAGATCATGACGATACAAACTAAAAGGTCTGTTTGTGCTTAATGTGTTAAACAGACACTTTATCTGTGTGTATACTCTATATACAGTATATATTTACTTGTACCTGTATTTTTCTACAGTATAAATACAGTAAACAATATGTACTGTATGTGTAAAACATACACACTATACACTATATTGTAGCTTGGAGAAATGTACAGTACTCTCAGCCTCTTCCGTCACATAAGCATATTGTGCTCATCAACATTGTAAGTGGGGTAGTCCATTTTCATTGGCTGTTAGCATTGTCACCATAGAATGTCACACATCTGCATCTGTAATTCTGGCACAAAGCTATAGTGCAATGCTTTGTCTAATATACGTTTTTACCTTTATTTATTTTATTTTATTTTATTTATTATTATTTATTTATTTACTTATTTACCAGACCAATGTTCAAAAAGAATGTTTGTGTTGTGAAACCAATTATTGAGATAAAACATCATTACAATTATTGAGATAAAACACCACCTTGCAGTGAAATACCTCTAGGGATAGGTACGAGATGCTGCAGTAATTTCAGAATATATTCACATGGCATCTGCAACTGAAAATATAAGACTTTTATTTGACCTTTGTTTGCTACAAATCTGTTTGTCACCTGTCAACATGTGATTTCATATTGGTGTCTGCAAAATGACACTCTCATACTGTGTTAATAGTACCGTATGTATAACAGTGATTCACATGGAAACATTTACCAGTATCTCGACAGTATCAAACATTTCCATTGTTTACTGTATGCATAGTATACAGTAAACTATTAACAAAATGTAAACTTGAATGCAAACATGTTAGTTAATAGTTAGTAAGATTACATCCAAATGTACTATTTTTTTCATTCAACACTTTTCCTAAATCTAACTAAATTAGATTTGTGAAATTAGAAATGTGTATATGGGAACTTCCACTATATCTGTGACTTTTGGGAAATTAATGTTTTGATTTACTTTATTCAGAGAGCAAGGGAATGTTTTTTATTTATGAATTGACTCATTTTGCGTCACTATTTGTTTTGCATCATCTGCAATTTATATATTTTGCTCACTGTCACCCTGCTGAAGGTTTGGGACCAGATTACAAGAAAAATCGAGGGAATGAAGCATGGGGTGCCATTCTGGGAACAGCCGTATGTGTGATTGTTGTTGGACTGGTGGTCTATGTCATCCTGAAAAAGAGAAACCAGAGGGGTTTCTCCCACACGAAGCTAGTGGAGTTCTCCCCAGACCCAGGTAAAACAGTGCCCCCTGTGCTGTGTGATATCAAGACAGCACAAACATTTAATCTTCAATATCATTTCAGTTAACATTTTATCAGTACTTTCAATACATTGGCTCAACCAGATAAAGTGTAAACAGAAACAGGAATTTTTACCTGCTTTATCATTTAGTTATACATACTGTATTTTTTTGTACAGTATGTTTATGACTTACATCACGGAAAGAGTGGAAAGCACAATGTCCAAATATAATTTGTAGCCAAAATAGTAGTTAGGGTTAGGGTTAGAGAAATAGGGACATACATAATTATTGTATTACAGTGTCAATTAAAAAATCCTAATATCAACATTTATAATTTCTAGTTCTCAGACTTGACACCAATGAACATTTGGACTTGAACTACGAGGGTTCATCGTACTATAATGGAGGACTTCAATCGGACATCCAAATGACCAACTTTCCAGAGAGGGATTAGAATTGAAAAGACTACAAGACTGCAAGAACACGTTCTGTTTGCAAAGTATTGTACCTTAAAGCTTTTGATAGGCCAACATTTTCAAGGTGTTTTTAAATGAAGATATCGCTAAAATTATGGAGTAATGGAAGGAATGCTGACTTATTGTGAAAAGAGGTTTTTAATAAAGGCTACATGCAACTACTGTAACATATTCTGCTCAACACAATTCAGTATATTAGGCAGCAAAAATAATATATATTTTGTATAAGAAAAAACCAGTACAGTATGAAATACAAAACGAACACAATACAGGTTAAGAGAAATATACAACTAAGTAAAAATGTTTTACAAATACAGAACAAATTGTGCAGAAATATTGAACAAATAGTGCAAGACAAAATCACCCCAGTGATTATCACAGTGCTGTATATAATTATAAGAGCAATAATGAACAATGAAGTTAAATACACTGACAAATAGAATGAAAATGTATTTTTGCAACCTGCTACTGTAGTAAATATATTCATTATAAATAGTTATGTAACAGGGAAGTTTTGGTATTGAAGAGGGGAGTTAAATATGTGTAATGTTGTTCGATAGCAACAACAAGTTAAAGTGAATTAGAAAATACTGCATATTGAACCCCAGTGCTGTCAAAAAGTAGCCACAGTACTGTATGTATAGAATGTATAGAATGTATAGAAATATGTTTAATTAATGTAGTTTTACAAAACTGCCAATGTAATGCACTACATTTAATGCTGGAAGTAATTTATATAAGTTAATACATTGTAATGTAGTCCGATTGCAATATACATTGTAGAATGCCTAAATAAATAAAAAATAAGAAATACAAACTTGTATTCATTTTAAAAGAGAGTAGAGATTCTACCTTATTCTACCAATTTAGCATGTGATTCTTTTGGTCCATTTTTTGTACATGCATTCTTCAACTGTGGTCAGTTAAATGTACTTACAGTACAGCTAAGACAAATTCATTCCAGGACAATGATTTGATTGTTATCTAAATTGATGTTTAATTATTTTACCCTAAACAGAGGGACATGGATTTAACCTCAGTTTAACTTTGATATTACTGTAAAATTAAAAATATTAATTTTAATCAATGTGCATTAATATAAGTGCGGTCAATTATCCATTCTTTAGTTTTACATTCCTAAAAAGAGGTTGTAATACAAAAGTAACAACAGACAAATTCAAACTGCTGTAAAATGGGCAGTTAGAGTTAGGTCAGTTGTGGACTGCTGACTTGTTTCTGTCCCTCTTCCTAGTTTTTGTTTTCAGGGTTTTCTTCCAATTCTCTGTTGTTTTTAAGCTCTCCTCAACTGCTTGTGTTTTGGGATGAAACAAGATGAAACAAGGGCCAGAATATGGAACATGGCGGCACACACATCATGTGCATCACTCATCCTTTGTCCTGTAGTAAGATGTTAGTTTCTTCTCTCTCCTCACCATGCATGCACACACACACGCACACACACGCACACGCACACACACGCATATACACAAAAGAGGCATGAAAACTGCAACCTGGACATAAAAAGCATAAAAAGATGCTCTATTTTTCAGCCTAGTATACATTTTTGTTGTTTTTGTCTTAGAATGGTTTCTGAATAATGAAAACCATTTCTATATCCAGTTTTCAGTTTAATTGTAGCGTGTTTATAGTATACAGTACTTTTCTTTATAGTGCATGGTGTATGTAAGACAACAGTTAAAAGTTTCTCTGGTTGATTTACACCAAAATAATTCCTTTCAAGGCAGATTTATACGCTCATAAACCCAAACCAAAAGTGATGGTTGTAAGGCGCACATCTCAGCATCCTGAGGACAGCTCAATGAAAAATGATTCAGGATAATGTAGTCACTAGGGATAATGTAGAGAAAATTAAATCAATAATTACACCTTCCTCTATTGCCATTGCAAAGGCCACTTGATTATCTTAGGTGAATTAGCTATCGATCAGACAAGTGAGTCAGCGAGCTTTGCTAGCAATAGTCATGCAGTGGGCCAATGACCATGCCCTATAACATTTCATTGTGCTAACACGAGAAAAACTATGCTGCTTACCTGACAGCTTTGCTTGGAGGCAGCATTATCGTGATGAAATTATCAAGTAATGTTTGCAAGGCAGACAGGTTCAATTCAAGGTCAACAAGTGTTCAGTGGGTTATGGATTTCTCAAGCCATATGGCGAACTTTTGGTACGTTTTGTTGAGTCTGGTGCTCAGGTCATTATCACAGTTATTATCGAACAAGGTGTTTCAGTGAACAGCAAGACAGCTGCACGTCAATCAAAGCAATGCACAAAGGAAGTACAACTGCTGTTGCTGAACTTTTCAGTTGAATAATTCTTAGATGCACGTACTGTATTCTGTAGAGAGCTGTCATCTTGACCAGACTCAGGTCCCATAACATGTGCAGCCAAGCTATACTGCTTCTGTGTATCTTCTGGGAGGATGCTATAAGCAATAACAGGCTCTCTGTTGTACTGTGTAACCTGCTATTCTGTTTTGATGGCATCTCTCTGCGAATCTGAACATTTCATAGTCTCCTAGTGTTCCGATGTGACTCTTACAAAGATAATGAGGCGGAAACAATGGAACTCTGAGCCTACAATATCTGAAGAAGATGAATGATTAAGACTGTAACTGCATTACTAACATAACTAAGCACACTATACAGTATACAACATCAAAATATGTTATGTGTATGTACTTGTAATGAACAGATTTTTTTTCCCAGCATTGTATTAATTATGCTTTATTAAATCTAGGCCCAAGAGAAGAATTACGCCCAGTTGTATAGCTGTCAGAGTTTTTACACATTTTAGAAATAACCCAGTCTACTGACAATGATACATCTAAAGTGATATAAAGTGAAATACAATGGTAATTATCTTCCTTGTTTCTCAGTAGGCAGGCAGGTTTCCAGTATTATGTTCACCTGCAGACCATCACCATAAATTAACTCACAGTAATATTAATGCGCCCATTGTTTCTCAAAAGCATACTTCAGGCTTACATATAACGTGTCTACAAAGAGCAAGACAGCCATCTGCCTTAGACATATACTGTATATAATTCTAGAGAACAATGGAAGTTAATGGCAAATACAAATATGTATCTGGAATATTTTTCTGAATGTATGTGTAAGGGCATATTATTGAGGGAATAAAGCAATACAGAATTCACAGTTCACCATAAGTTCAATACCACTTTAAAAGGCAAAAGTTATTTTTGAGGAAGGTCAGTTGGTGAATGTTGCTGTGAACCATACTGCTTCTTCCTCCTGATGATCCACAGTTACAGTAGAAGCATTGCACCTTGTAATGCACAGATAACAAGAACTGGCTGTGCACAACAGAGTGCAGAGACAGTAACCTTAAAGGAGATGAAGCTCTGGGCTCTACTCTGTTCCCTATCCCTGACAGTTTTGTCTTTGCACTGATATTTGTGTGCTTTCTAAACGCCGTTTTGATTATTACACTGTTTCAATCACTTGAAGGCATTGTCTTTGTGTGGAAAACAGTGTGCTTTTATTTGCTACAAATAAATAAATACCCCCTTCACACACACACACACACACACACAGACACACACACACACACACACACACACACACACACACACACACACACAGATAACTGCTTTTGTTCTGGTGCTCTTCCGAGGCTCCACACCGCCTCTGCAATGTTTACACTGGGATGTTTCTATTGATAATTGATGTCCTGCTTTATTAGCCCCTTTCTGTGCCATTAGGAGATGCTCAGTGTCAGTCTCTTGTGTCTCCAGGTCCCACAGCTCGTATGGTGTGCAGCATGCTGTGGCTGAGGCAGCTGATTAAAATCTACCACAGCCCAGTGCACACAGAGGACACTCAGCTATTTGGAGCCCGCAATGCAGAGGATCTTCTAGCGCCTCTCGCTGCAATCAGCCCAATTGTACCCGTGTCTTTGTACAGTTTTCTCCAATTTACCACCTCTCAAGATACAACAGGGCTTTTAAGAAGATGAAATGAAAGAAAATGAAGCCGTTCATCTAAGAAATATTTACTGTGTAAACAAAAAGAAAAAATATAAAAGTGAATGTGCTCTGTGTTGTTGTTACCAGAGCCCTTACTATTGTACATCAACCAACCTAATTACATGTCTCTCAGATGGGCCATATAAAAACATGTTTGCTGTTTAAGGTTCTCTAGGTGTGTGTTTTGTACTCTATAGGCCTAATCAAAAAATGTATACATTCACAGTATACATCTCGTGAGGGATTGTAAAGCAATACTAGTTTTTGATTATAAACAAGAAACTAGATAGTTAAAGCTTGCACACTGAATAACTACTGTACTACTGTAATAACAGCAGAAAAAAATGTTAACATTACCTGTTGTCATTGTGATGGACAGCTTCCATGCACCTTCTTGTCCTGTCTCACCTTGCAGTCGTTCTTTCAGGTAACTTGATTTGTAGACCAGTGGGCAGAAAACTGTTCCTGACATTGACCTTACCCAAAAGAGCAATCAAGCTTTGCACCGATTGTATTTACTGTATATTTCATAGTTGTTTTAAGACTCTGTTTTGAATATGTAACTGTTTCACCTGCTGAATATCTAAAACGAACTAAAATATTCAATAAATATATGTGAAAGAATACTGATATACATTATCTTAAATGGAAACATATTTTCTTGTACAGTATGTAGATGCTGGCAGCAGTATTATTTAATGTGATACTCACACATTAGATTTAAGTGAAAATATAGTCGCATAGTCTGTTTAATCTAAAATATTTATGTTTCAGTACATGTATTTCACTCCTTGAACACAAAAAACATTAAGTCCTTTTGATTTTTTATATTTTAGTTAAACAAGTGAAATAGTGTCCAGTAGCAAAAAACAAAGTCATAATGTATACATATTTTTGAAATATACCTATTTACACATTTAAAATAAATTAAATAACAGTAACATGCAACATATAAGAATAATATATGTTTAAAACTGACTTTATAACTTTATTTGTATTGTTCATGTAACATAATGTTTGAACTTACAATAAATATATCACATACAATAACATATGACAGGTCATCAACACTGAAAACCTTTCATTAACTGTTTGCATGGGGTCATATGTTTCCCAGTTCTACATACTGTATGTGCTCTCCCGGGGTCCCTGGTGAACATAGTACTGGGGATGGAAACAGGACCTGTAGAACCTAGGACTCTGGAAACATGGAACCCTGGGAACATAAACTCTGGGAATTAGGACCCTGGGAACATGGGACCTTGGGAACATAGGTATATAGGACCCTTGGAACATGGGACCTTGGGAACGCGGGAATATAGGACCCTTGGAACATGGGGCCCTGGGAACATGGGACCCTGGGAACATGGGTCTGTTGGAATATAGGACCCTGGGATATGGGACTCTGAGAATTAGGACCATGGGAACATGGAACTGGTGAAACATTGGACCCTGAGAACATGGGACCCTAGGAACATAGACATGCTGTCGTTTGCATTTGTTTATCTTAAGCATTCAACAGCTTGGAAAATGGTCAAATGATATTACTATATTATGTATAGCATAATATATTTGACTATTGACTATACTTTTGACCAAATGACTCACTGTCTCACTCATTGCCTTAAAAAATCAAATCTGCCAAGAACACCTTCATGCAATGAGTTACTTGTTATTTACCAACATAATTCTTCTACCAGAAAATGTTTAAATCCTGTGCAGGGATAAACAATACAAAAAAAAAAAGCCAATCGGGAATCCACATCTAATCAAACTAACAGGTAACAAACTAACAGGTAGATTACAGCAAGCAATCAAAATGCTTGCTGTTAAAGTTACTGTCTAAAACATTTTGGGTTATTACTGTAGGTTATTTCTGCCCACTTACCATTGAAAAAAAATCTTTGCAGTTTGGTTATCTTGATTTGTCATTCCCAGATAAATGACAACAAGAAGCGACATATTTGCCTCATACAGGTGTAGCCATCCAGCAGATAGAATAAACTAAAGCATAACTGCTAGCACGCCACCTCCCATGTCCAAGGTGTGGGACTGTGCTGTCCACACAACACTGGTTACATGTGAAGAGGTTTGTACGGAATAAATAGCCAACATGAGAAAACACACTATCTTTTCTGCCGGTATTTTAATGTTGACTAGAGCTCACCATTTAGCTGTGAACCTGTCAGACTTTAGTCTTTTATATTAGCATTTTCAGAGTCTTTTCAAAGTGTTATTTTATATGGCATGGTTACCATTAACTAGTTTTCCCAATGGCATTGACATTAAGAAAAAACTGTATTGACTGTTTGACTACATTCAGGGTTTGGGATTATGTCTGAAATAAAACCATCATTGAGTAAAGATGCTAAAATGGTGATAAGGGCTTTGTGGCAAAGGGAGCTTTAATATAAGCACATCAGACAAATAGCTTGTGGGTATTTCAGAGACTATTGGCAGCACAGAATAATAATGCCATATAGACTATGGCATATGACCTTGAAACTCTTAATAAAAGAAATGGCTAACTAATGTTTTCACTTTTAGAATGGTCTACTTTTGCCACATTGCTAAACGCGGTTGCCTGCAGTTTAAAAAACTATGCGCCATCTCCAGCCTGTGTTATTGTAGTTCACAGCGATCACTTATACTGTAATTATTTTCCACCATGGAAAATGTTACATCAAACCCATTTGGACTGCGACTTGCTGCTGACCTGCTACGCACTTGATTTGTCCCCACTCCATTGTTGAAAGAAATGTGACCCAAGAGAACTTCCATGAGAGAGAGAGAGAGAGAGAGAGAGAGAGAGAGAGAGAGAGAGAGAGAGAGAGAGAGGGGGGGGGGGGGGTCACCATTTGTTGTTATTTTTGTCTATTTCTGTATAGTTCAATGCCCCAATCATTACAAAGTATTCTGCTGTGCTGAGATGGCACACAAAGCAAGAAGTGCCTAAACCTGCTGTGGGATTAAAACCAATCTTTGCATAGTTAAAGAGTGCGCACCCTTGAAGCTGCCAGACTTTCTAATGTGTCAGCGTTATAAATCAATACTCACATCTTGACAGCTATAGATTGAACAACTTAGGCAACACCGCAAAGAAAAAGTTGACTTCAATATAGGTGCTTTACCTCCGGTCTCAGTACGTCACCCCAATAAGATGAAATTGACTGTCAATTAACTGTGAACTGGAATTTCTGTTCTTCCCCTAATCTTCACCCTCTGCTGCTTTTTGAAAACATCAGCACTTCTGGCACCTGCATTTGTGGGACTACAGAGCGCTCCATTAATATTATAAACACGTAATCTATTGGAAATCTCTTTCACACGCTCCTTCTCTCACTACTGCCTTCCCCAAACTTGAATCATCCTGTAATAAATATGGTCTGGGGCATTCTAGTCCTGTGGGAGGAGAGGGAGGAGAATGAGGAGAGATTATTTGAGCTGCTTGTAGAATTTTAAGGATCCATTATCTCAAACTGCCCTGATTTAATAAGCACTATGGGACAGGACAGTATTAAATCCAGCCATTCTCTAATGAAAGAAATTCCTCTAAATTATGTCGTTTTCACAGAGATTTACAATGCTTCTATAAGACGTGTATTAAACAACATGAGGTGTATCAGACTGTAGGAAAAGGCAGGGTTGCTCACAATTGACAAAATGAACACACATTATTTATGATCTGACCAAGTAGTTTGAAAGGGAAAAATGGGAGTATTATGCATGTAAATGAGAACGTGAAAGCAATGTGAGGGAATTGCTGCAGGTTTTCCTGGTCTAAGGAGAACGTTGGATGCTTTTTTACACATTCGTTCTTGGAAGTAGAAATTATACAGTATATATGAAAAATTCTAATCTTGTGTTTATATTCCAGACAATACATTCAATCAAATAGACCTTGAATACAAATATGTAAAATGACTGTTGTCAGACACAAGCATTGTATCTGTTGTCAGATAAAATGCTCAATATAAATCTCACACTGTAGACATCAAGCACCACACAAATGCCGTAAAATCAGTGACTATGTTACTCAGCTGTCTGTCACAATTACCATCAAATAATCTGTTCAGAGGCAGAAGCTTCAAAAAGAATTGGTTTTGTTGTTAACAATTCCCAGGCTGATGGGGGAAACTGTGACAATCAGCACACCCTTGATCTCCAATAAACCATCGTATATTTTCCTAAGATCTTAAAAAAAAAAAAACACCACAGTTAACTTACGTATAATAGTTATCATTTCCCCCACTCTCATATTTTTAAATTATAGGCCTATATGTTATGATGTTATGGTATTTCAGAACCACTCATACATAATCTACTATCAACAACATAATACAAATAACATCAGATATATTAAAATCAGGCAGGCAACTGTGATGGTACAAATACATACATGCTGACCTAACAAAATATTGTGTTTTTTGCTGTCTACAAACCTGTAGAGGTGTGTACCTTCTGTAATTTATAGGGATATATGTTCTAATCTCACCTTGAAAGTCTGGAACTCAGTCACAATCACCAATAAAGAATGTTACTGTAATCCATCCATCCATCCATCGTCATTCGCTTATCCGTAGTCAGGTTGCGGGGGCAGCAGCTCCAGCAGGGAACCCCAAACCTCCCTTTCCCGAGCCACAATAACCAGCTCTGACTGGGGAATCCCGAGGCGTTCCCAGGCCAGTGTGGCGATATAATCTCTCTATCTAGTCCTGGGTCTTCCCCGAGGCCTCCTCCCAGCTGGATGTGCCTGGAACACCTCCTTAGGGAGGGGTCCAGGGAGCATCCTTACCAGATGCCCGTACCACCTCAACTGGCTCCATTCAGCGAATGATTACTGTAAGTAATCATCACTCCTTCATTTAGCAGACACCTTTATTCAAAAAAAGTATAATGTAGACGCTAAGCAGCTTGCCTAAGGATGCAAACAAAGAGGACAGGCATGTCGTGGATTGAACACCGCTACCGTATGACATGATTTCAGTCCCGTGCTTAGCTCAATAGACATTATTTTGCATTATACCTCTGGACTGTATGTGCATATTCCAACATAACATCAATCCATCTTGTTATCTGGTTTTAAAACAGAGTTTTGCCCAGTAATGGGAACAGTCTTGCTTGAGGCATCACACAACATAGAACTTGGAGGAGGGAAATAGGCAATTTTTCCCACAAGGCAACTCCTCTATAGAGGGGGAGTGCTAACTTTACTTTCGACATTCTAACCATGTTTTACACTGCCAGTGGCATACTGATGCTCAATCTGATAAATAGGGCCAAATGAAGCCTTGTTTGGAGTAGGGACACTTCATCTTCAAGTATTTTATTGTTCCCCATAGCAGTAACAGCAAGTAGACCTACATTATAAACAGGACAGAAATGGTTGTTGGCCTCATTTACTTACTATCTATCTATCTATCTATCTATCTATCTATCTATCTATCTATCTATCTATCTATCTATCTATCTATCTATCTATCATAACATAACATATATATGTGCTGTATATTACAGTAAAAATAATGCTCGTCATTCTAATTCTAATGATAAGCATGTTGTAATTATTAAATGTAATTAATGTGTTTAATGAGCTGTTCAAGAAATGATTCCTGAAGCGTCCTACAGAGTGAAAAGCGTACCTATAAGTTATACGTAGGCAGTGTGAGGACATAACCGTTGAGGCGGGATTGGTTTGTGACATTTGACATGGCAGCATGAAGACGTGACCTGAAAGTAGTTCAGGCAATCCTCAGCCTCCAGATGGAGCTAAGTAGCCTACTGTGCTGGGCAAAAGAGGGCTGGGTGCCTCAGGGAATCATGTCTTTTTAGACAGTAGTACCTGGTTGTGGCCCAAGTCGCAGCACTCCCGGGGCATCAGTGTGATGAGCCGTGGCTCAGCCACAGCTCTACGCAGATGGAAAGGCTAAAATGGCTTGTTCTCATGCATGTAACGAAAGGGGCAGAATGAACTGCGTGTGGCATGTTCTAGAATGGCTGTTCTTCTATGCTGTTTTGTTTTGCTTCAAACATCCCAGCATACTGTGCATCCTCCTAGATATGTAACCGGCCTGTCTGCGTACATTACCAGCTGGAGGGCCTCCTGACCGACAGATTACTTTACTCAGATGAAGGATTTGGATTCACAGCTCTAGACACCATGCTGGGCTTTGGGACTTGGCATCTCCTGTGTCTCTACAGGGTAGTTCCTGTATACAGGCCCATCTGTTCCTTATCAAGCAATACCATTTGCCATGTGATGTATACAACAGCACTGAGGAGTCTGGTAAGAAACGAGTTTGCTACGGTTCCATTTGACTGACTCCTAGTATTACATAATACTGTCAATTAATTATTCATAAGGAATATCCAGTCGCATTTGAGATTTTTCAGTGTGCATGATAAAATATCAAAAGCTTGGAAATACGTTTTTAAAAACATATTTGTATGAGATAGCTTCTACCCTCAAGCAGTTAGACTCATGAACAGTGAGTGGTTGGTAGGGTTGTTGTAGCTGAGGGCTGCCTTGTTTTTAATTTATAGTTTATATCCCAGAATGAGTGGGAAAGTATGCCTAGCTGCATGTTCATGCGGGTACTATGTATAACATAGGAGTATATGTTATGTTATATAGGTATGCAAGAAGTAGAGGAATGGATGGATGAATGTGTATATGGGTACTTCATGGCATGTACTTATGTTGTATACTTATGTTGTATATTTATGGGTATGTATTGTATATTTATAAGTGGTCCTTATATTTTACACTGTTATGAACTTTAAGGGTGGAGAGAGCCATGGCAAAACAAATTTAATTGCGTTATATTGTACTCAACTGTGGGGTGCATATGACAATAAAGTGACTCTGAATCTGTATGTATGAAGCGAACATTTACAGTAAGACATTTTTATTTTGAAGATGTAATGCTATATTCCCATTGCCCCTTAGGCGTAGGTTCAAGTAGGGATGCTAGGGACGTGTCCCTACCAATATTTAGGTGAACCAGAACAGTTACATCGGAACTCGGAATCAGTCACATCCGAGTTAAAATAAGTTGGTATCAGAGAGAACGAACAAATATTTTAGTATATAAAGTTATATTAAATTCACTCTGGAATTGATATTAAAATATATTTGTTGATGCTATCTCTCTATTTAACTTGTTTTAATGCTATCAATGTGATAGTGTTCTTGTTGTCATATACAGTACAATGTATTATGTAATGTGATGTGCAAGCTGGTATGTATGAATGTAAGTGTGTTCCTGTCATCAAATCATTCATAAATTATGTCCTTAAATTTTAAGTCAGCAAACCCTGAAGTCAGTAGACCCTTTTCACATGTTACATTCCGCCCCTTTACATACGGGCACAGGAAATGGTCATAAAAGGTTTACGGTAAACAGCAGGTGTTCTTATGGAATATATTGGAAGTCTGGCGATTTATTTACTTTTCTGCAGTTTCCACCCAAGATTGTCTTGGCCAGGACTCCCTTGAAAAAGAGATTATTCATCTCAATGGGAGATTGAGATTAATAACTTCCTGGTTAAATACAAAAAAAAAAACAACAAAAAAAAAAAGTTGTTTTAGCAAGCTACGTTTTCCATGTCAAGTGATACGGACTGCAATATTTTGCGTAATACAATTTACATATTGTTGTTTATGCCTATTGAGTGTCAATTACAATATCGTTTAAGTTTCTAACATAGTACACGGCCAACAGGTACTTTACGATAGTAAGAGCTACCATGCAGGAACAGAGAGGAGCCCCCAAAACTTGAGGTAAATGGAGCAGAACTCCTTAGTCTAAAGTATGACCTGAGTCATAGTTACACCCATGAGTGGTGCTTCTTCTACCAGTTCTACCGTGCTGGATGCTGGTGTTACCATACCAACTACAGCCGTCCATACAGCCAGTGCACCCCAGCCAGATTTATACAGGACTTTCATCTGATAATCACTCTCATTCATTTCACTGTTGTGTTGTGCGTGTATATGTTTGAGTTGGCAAATAACGAGGGAAGCCTTGTTGGTAATTATTGGTCTTTGCAACATTAGTCTGTAGTCTTTCTTATTAAGTTAAGTCAAGTTATTAAGTTTGTGATTATTGCTTGGTTTATTATTGTTTGTCTGTGTCGTGCAGTAGGCTACTCACCTTATCCTGTTACAAAGCCTTGCTCAGTTGGCATCTGTGAAGAAATATTATTGCATAGAAAATGTCAGTTAATCAACTAGGTTTTGTATTGTATTATTGTAAAAGAGTTAAAAGATACATGTTTTCACACATCAGATGTCAGGATATGCCATATTCGATATTTTGTGAATATACTAATAAATAAATAAATATATATATATATATATATACATACAATTCCAACGTTAGCATACAGTTCCTGAACATTTCTTTAATGGAGTGGAAAATGAGGAATAGCCATTCTTTTCTGACCTCACCAGCACACAGAGGAACACTAATTAAGGGTTGTGGATACATTTTCAAAGAAAAGATTCGCTTTCATCAGTTAGCCAAAGACGTCTACTGTAACACTCATGCTACTCATTGTATTGAGAAAGGTGATTAATTTCAATGCACCACAGAGTGGCTGTGTTTTCATCTGAGGGAGCGTAATCCCCTTTCAGTTTGGGGACTTATCTCCTGGGACCCTGCATCTATTGAGTTATGGACCCTGCACCTTTGATCAAACCTTCTGATCCCACATTAAGCCATCTCTTCATACTGTTCTCTCTGACTCTACCATATATAGGCACACTGTCTAAGACACTGAACATAATGGTTCCATAATTGCTCATTTTAGTTCATTTGAAGTGACTATATTGAATGATATGTAGTTTATGGTGTGTTATTGTCTGCTGCCTGCAGACTGTGAATATGTATTTGAAATCAAATGTTTTGTGTGTTTTTATCCACAATGCATAATGTTCAATATATTATACTGTATTTTTTCTTTTTTTTCTTTTGCGAAACATACAATATATTGTAAATTTGACTGACAGCAGAACAATGGATTTTAATGTGACATCAGTTACAGAATGTCCTTCCCAACTTCTATGATAAAAATGATTTTTACATGAATTTACATGATTAAAATAAATGATCTAAACTTGTTTTGCACTATAAATAACATGTATACCTATTATAATTTGGAGGACTTGACTGCAGAAAATGCTAATTCTGCATTCTGGTGGTTTTAGAGGCTCCCATTGTATTATCTGTCCAATGAATTATGATGTACAGTAGAGCATGTGCCGATTCAAGACATACTTCAAAGCAGTATGTGTACATCATAAGTCTCTTGGGAATGTGTAGCCCATTTATTGTTGCAGGGTAAATCAGTAAATTCATGTTTTTCCACCACCCGTTTTACTGTCCAATCAATGTAGCTGAATCGCCTGCAGAGGTACTCTTCTATCAGTGAGCTGCTATGCTGATGTCTGTTGAAGTTGAATGGCAAATAGGCTTTTATAATAGATACTGCGAACATGATAACAGGCATAAGGAAATTGTTATTGAACAAGACTATAGTGTAATGGGATTCTTACAGTAGATTGACCCCCAACAGTGCTATGCCTTTAACAAAAATCTCAAGGCATAGTTGCTAATTTACGAGAGCTCGTCCAAAAAGCCTGAAAGGTATTCAAACGGTCTTATGTAAACACGCTGATGTGCACACTGAAAGCTGTAAAGCTGTCGTCACATTTAGGAAAAGGTCAGCCAACCCTAGAGGCAATCATTATGTAGAGAGTATGAAGTCAGTACGCAACCATTGTAACACAAATAACAAAAACAAAAGAGCTACTGTAGGTCTGTCTAACAATCATCTTCAGTTGCTTGTGTGAGTGGTATTGTATGCACAGCATTTCTAACAGTAATTCATTTAGATGATTTGCCTTTAATGAGTCACTTATTTGACTGAACTCTGACTGAAGAGTGTAGAAGGTATACAAGACCTGTCTTATCATGTATGCCTGTTTCAGTCTTCCAGGGACTGCCTGTTCCTTTCACTCACACCCACATTGAATCTTTACCGCTCCAGAGCATGGCAGTCATCTGCCATGCTCTTTCAGAGCGCAATTCTCTTTCCTGCATTAGCTGTCAAGTTGCCGTGTCATTGTCTTGCACATTGTCTTTCTCTTAAATATGCATTGCGTTGGCATCAAATTGGTTTTAAAGAGGGTGTGTGGCTCAAGAGCTGTGACATGGAATACAGAGTTGAAAATGTACCCCTAATGCACAACATATTGAATACCCCTATAATGCACGACATGGGTCCAAATGGACCCTTATTCATTTCCTATGGGATTTGATGCATAGGTCTTATAAAAAACAATGAATCTGCTCATCTATATTTCAGGATATCATCATGAATCATATTTATTTTTATCAGAATGTTGTGCATTCTAAGGGTACAAACATAAAGTTCAAGCAGCTAAGAACTAGCCTTTTTATTCAACTGGTATGTTTTAGAATGTATAACAATGTATCATTGGACATTGTTATTGCTTTTACCAGACTGCAAATATCATATCTGAGTAGAGCTGGAACAGTTAAGAAGCAGGTGTCTGATATAAGGTCAACTCAAGTCATCTTTAAAGTCCATTCGGCCTTTGGTATTCGACACCCGAGCCAATAGACTTAAATTAAAAGCCCATTAATACTACTTAATTGACCTTCTCTTTGCTCCTCCACCAATCGTCACCATGCTCTCGCTGAAGAATTGTGCATGGCTGCAAGAGCATGTCTTTCCAAAAGTCCTGACTGCCCACCTTTCTTCCATTTTAAACTAATTTCAGGACTAAACATAGAAAGATAAAACAGTGCTTTAGAAGAGAGTGCCAAAAACATTCATACGCTGTCATTTCAGGGCTATTTTCCTAGACAGAAAAGTGAGAATCCTGTACCCTAATGTAATTGGTCTTGACAGTTGGTCATTTAGATCCACCGTCATTGTTCAAATCTGACATGTTTGATGAGCATTTCTTAGTTAGCCATTAAAACTGAACACATGAATTGCAGTTTCTCTGTTGTTTTAAATATGGCAGACACATCTATCTTAATGTGTTTTCTCATTCATTTTAGTAGGTTTGGCTCGTTGTTAAACAGCCAGCCAGACAAAGACATAATCCAAACCAATACAAACACATCAGAAAACAATATCATGGCTACTGGCACATCTGATCAATTACTGTAACACTGAACTTCCATGTCTCGGCAAGGAAACACCTCTACTAAAGTTGTGCACTTTAAGAGTTCAGCATGTGTCTACTGAAGAAACCATGGTGAGATTAGCTTCATAGGCTTTAGTTTGAACTACACCATTCAGCCCAACACTGCAGCCCTCTAGTTGCCTAGATTAAATGATACTCCCTGTTATCTTGAAAGTAATGACCTCCATCATCCCACTAGCTGCTGTAGGTTTGAAGAGGTATCGTTAACAATAAGCACCAACACATTTACAGAGCGACATGCAAGCCACTATCTCTGATATTATTTGCTTAGCCAGAGACTTCACGGGCCTACTTTTCTGCCAAAACTTTGTGACCAACACATCCTAAGAAAAACATATTGTGTCTCAAAGTAGATCCGTCCCTTGTGTGCACTGTGCATCATTATCCAATGGAATGTGTTTGTACTTGCGTGGCGGTTGTTTTTTCATCTGGACATTGCGATAAATAGAAATCACGGGCGTGTTGCAGTTTTAAGTTGTGGGCTATGTAACAAGGTACTGTAACTTTTTTCATCCCGAAACCTGCATATAAATCAAGACATCAAAATCCACTGTTTGAAGTAGCCCATAGATGATTACAGTCTTCACTGTATACCTAAAGGCTTTATTTGTGAAATGGAATTGACCAGATGTTTGACAATGTTGATGTGATCAACAAGTTAGCTTCACATCTGGTCCGCATACATGCATGGATTTCCCCCAGGAGTAACACCGATGCAGTTTTATGATTTGAATGTGTGCTTTGTAGGGATACATTATGACATGTCTGAGAGTTGGGATTTTGCTGTGTGTTTGAGTGTGTGTGCAGGTGTGTCTGTCATCACATGTCTTTTCAATCTTTACCCCTACCCTACAACTCAACTCTGAACCTGTTTTGGGAATACATGTCACATTGTTATGAATACATTCATAGCTTATATCTTTTCAAGAATCCATCAGAATGTCAGAATCCGTCTTCATATAAAATTTGGAGCCATATGTACCTTTACGCCTCCTGAAATCAAATCAGCGACGCAGCAGGAAACTGCGAAAGAGACACATCATAGTTAATATATCAAAGAGCTTTCAATGCAAACACAAACACAGTATAAATGTAAGTATAAGTAAATGAACAGTAGGCCAAATATGCTCGTTAGGCTTGAGTAAGCGGCGCTCTTGTTGAGTTGAAGTGTGTGTACTAATACCAATCAAGAACAGATTCTCCCTAAAAGCACCAAAGGAATAAATATTTCACCCCACCCACGTGAGTGCTCTTTGAAGCTCCACGTGGAAGAGAGGGAACATGCATAATATTTCTGGGGCATTTTTAAATCGTAAAGCTCTTGCAAGCATCACCAGCCACACCGTGTCTCCCATTGCACCATAGTTTACTGCATGGAAACATCTCTATCTGTTTAATTACCCTCCTCTGAGGCTACAACAGTGCTCAACTGCCACCCCCACTATGAATTAATGATGTGCATCTCTAGTTGTTATTAGTTTGCTGCATTGGGGAGCAGTCATTGGACTTAATTTGAAATTCAGCTAAAAAAAAAAAACCCTTAAGGTTGTACATACTTCCTGCCATAATAGCTGTTGGTGCCAGACTAGTGGTTAAACAATGGTGATAATCATTCCAATTCGTTTTAGGTAACAATTAGTTGGTACTTTAGATAGCAATCTGCACAGCTAAGTGGTTACAATACTAGAGCAATATAGGATCTTATAAAGGAAAGAGTGCATTTTACTGTTCATTACAAAGTATTAAGACGAATGACAAATTGTGAAATGGTTGCCAAGTGTACAGATGGGGAAGATATTCTACGGCTTCCAGAAAACTGAGATAATATGATCATCTGAGCTCACATTGTCCATGCACACCTGTCTCGGTGTGTCTCTCCTGTCTCTCCCCATTCATCTCAACATGCCCCTTTATCACGCACAATGATGGTCAAGCTAAAGATCAAGAACCCTCCTTGCCAGGGTGATAGTGTACAATGGAGTATTTTGCAGGCTCTTTTATCCAAAGAGACTGTACAGTGAGTATAAATACCATGGTTAAAGACAAGGTATGGTGGCTTAATGCTCAAAGATGGTTTACCAGGCAATGCACGCTAGATAACACCTGGCCTCCTCGAGCTTGTTGTGCCTCTATGGTGAAGCACAGCATCACAAAGAGGTAATAATCTATTGTGAGGCCAATGTCATTCCTGGGAATCTCTGCCAAGAGATTTCGGGAACACAATTACAATTAACCAGTTTCAAACATCTCCAAATAGCATCAACATGTTCAGAACATTGTCAGATTATGGCTGTGTGCAAATGTGAGCATATGCTTCTCAATAACCAATTATTCCCAACTTTCGCCAGGAGAAAGTTAGCCACTCCCAGGGGTGGACAGCTGACCCACATGGCCATAACATCAAAGACGTCTTTGATAACATCCACACAGCCAAAATTGTGTCATTAACAAAACAGCAGGATTTAGCTACCTGATGGCTTCAGTGTCTAATTTAAATCAAGTACTATTTAATTTAAAAAGAAATACAACAGTTTCTGTAACCTATCACTGGGTCATACCAGTACATCTGGTATGTAACAGCTAACTAGAGAAATAGGTTTAATACAGTAGTGATAATCCTAATGTAAAGATAAAGGCAGTTGAGTTGTCGCTTTAATTTTAGATTGTTTGATTTTCAGTTAATGACAAATATCACCGTGAAGCCTATAAGAATAAATGTGAAGTGTGACTACTCAGGCAGCAAACACCTATTTTGTTTTGGACGGACGAAAGAGGGAAGAATAGTAGGCTAGACAGACATTCTTCCGGTTACAATTGACAAATTGTACAAATGTAAAATGGATACAGTATTAATTATATTACCTTATAACAGGGAATTAAGCTGTCCTGTGATTTTGCATCCAAATCCATGTTTCATCCCATCTTTTTTTCGCAAGTCTTTAGGAAATTGAAAACTCTGTAGGCTACATATAGGCTAGGATATCTGCTGTATATATTACAAGTCCCATATCAACATCCTTTTGACATTTTCACAATTAATATAAGTTTAAAGTAAACAAATTTGATTGACGAGACAGTACAAGTGATTCTTATTTATCTGACACATTGCGACACATAGCAACATTTTGGCTTTCTAAATAGTCAGATTGTCTGCCAATCAAACTCTGGCGAATAGTCCATTACATGCAGCTGTGTACCTATTGTACAATTGACCATAATGATGCATTGCTTATTAAAATAAAATATATCATAGGCTAGTGATGCTTTGTTCATCCATCCATCCATCCATCAATCCATCCATCCATCCATTCATCCATCGTCATCTGCTTATCCATAGTCAGGTCGCGGGGGCAGCAGCTTCAGCAGGGGACCCCAAACCTCCTTTTGCCCGAGCCACATTGGAAAGCTCTGACTGGGGGATCTCGAGACATTCCCAGGCCAGTGTGGAGATATAATCTCTCCACCTAGTCCTGGGTCTTCCCCGAGGCCTCCTCCCAGCT
>JAODLL010017115.1:2500-27300 GCA_026546735.1 Forbesichthys agassizii | reverse complement strand
TCTGTCCAGAGGAGGGGAATTTAAAGCAAATGTTACTGCAATCGTGTGTAGCCTAGTGCTTTGTAGCCTAAATATTTAAATGTAATTCTTTGGATAATTGTTATTTCCATGTCTGGCCAATTTGCACTGTACCAGATTGACGTTTGCCGTCATGTTATGGGCCAACTGATAACAAATATCTTATGAACTGTTTAAAAGTTATAATTGTGACATCTCATGAAGAACCTTTTACACCAATAAAACAATTGAATTAACTTTAATTTGTCATTAATTAAGCTTAAAATAGGATAGGTCTTACTACTTTTATAATATTACATTTGCATAAGAAAATAGCTTTGTTACGAATTGGGACTTTCTTGGCATTGGACAGCCGGTCTAGTAGATAAACATGTCCAGTAACCAGGCAGCTTTATTTGATAAAAAATAACAAACTGAGGATATTGCAAAATGTTATATTTGCTATCTCAAATAGATCTAACCTGCTACCAGAATATATTTACAAGGCTGAACACCAATAACTGCATAGTTCTAGAGACGAGTAAGGCTAGCAGGAAAACTATAACAAGACACAACCAACGTCACAGCAAAACGGAACACATACATGGGCAGCAGTGGTTTGCGGAATTATTAAAACGACGCACACTGGGAAGTACGCTATGTAAAGTGTCGTATTCGGTCCGTTTTAAAGTACCACATTAACTGAACCCGCGTTGTTAAGTTACCGAAGATGCCGAAAGTCGTTTCGCGAAGTGTTGTTTGTTCAGATACGCGTGATAGAGAAGAGTACGACGATGGCGAAAAACCTCTCCACGTTTACTACTGTCTCTGTGGTCAAATGGTGTTGGTTCTTGACTGTCAACTGGAAAAACTGCCCATGCGTCCCCGAGACAAAGCTAGAGTTATAGATGCAGCCAAGCATGCCCACAAGTTCTGCAACGTGGAAGACGATGAAACGGCGTATATCAAGAGAGCCGAGGGCATCGAGAGACAATACCGCAAGAAATGCGGAAAATGTGGCCTGCTTCTCTTCTACCATCACCAGATGAAGAACACCCCGGCTACGTTCATTGTCGACGAAGCTGTTGTGAAGTTTGGCCAAGGGTTTGGGAACACCAGTGTCTACAGCCAAAAGCCACCAGAGGCACCTAAAAAGGTCCGTGTAATGATGACGAAGCGGACAAAGGATATGGGTAAATTCAGCTCAGTCACAGTTTCTACCATCGACGAGGAGGAAGAGGAGATCGAAGCCAGAGAGGTGGCGGACTCGTACGCTCAGAATGCCAAGGTGATTGAGAAACAGCTGGAGAGAAAGGGTATGAGCAAGAAGAGGCTACAGGAACTGGCGGAGCTGGAGGCAAAGAAAGCGAAGATGAAGGGAACGCTGATCGATAACCAGTTCAAGTAAAAAGCGCCTGCTATCCGAATAGCTCCCCTTTGTGACTGGCGTGACTATATTGAGTTGGGACTCGTGACTTTCGTTTTGGTTTGTTACCGAGATTGATACGTTTTCATCTGTCTAGCGGTGGATACATACGTTGTTTCGTTGAAATGCCACGCATGTGATATTTTTGGAGGGGAGACACAATTCATTAATTCAAACTTTGGACATACGTGACATTTTAAAACTTGCAGGACATCAACACCAGTTAAACATGGAGAGATGATCTCCTGTATTGTTGAAGTGTGAGCTAAAATGATGGAGGGAGGGTTTGCTTGTAATTAACAGGATTTATTATGGCTTTAAGTTTGTGAAACAAATAAACATTTTCTACGTATTTTACCATTCCTTCATAAACGAATAGCCTACTTTATTATTAAATGTGAGGTGAAAGTCAATTTCTATAATGGCATCTGGATTTGCACAAAGCTGTCAAATCAACTGTGTGCATTAGTGTCTACTGTACACTTGACTCTTTGAAAGACATGATAAAGATGAATAACCATGGTGATTGCGTTAATGCAGCACCTCATCTGTTAACAAAATCACACGTTTTTGTTATAACCACATTTTCATGGAAATGCACAAAATGTTTAAATACATTTGTCATGATATACAAATCCCCTGCCTAATGCATTCAGGACATGATACAAAGGAGTGTAGCAGTAAAATACTTTATTATACTACAGTTAATTCTTTATTTTGGGCACAATAGGACAAAACGAAAAAATAAATAGTAGAATATAACTGCTAATATGGAAGTAAATTCTGATAATACTGGAGAGAATGTCTGCTCTTTGCATATGTTTAGTTCTTTGGGGCCCTTCTCCGATCTTGGATAATACACCTTAATAATAATACATTTTATTTAAGGACACCTTTCTAGACACTCAGACATCTTAAATGGCACCATTACATTACAAAGACACAGCCTAAAAAATAAACATTTGACTAAGACAGCATACATATTAGACATATAAGATACAAATAAAGTGAAAAGTAAAGGAGACGGAGCAGAGATTTCAAATTAAATTTGGTTTGTTGTGGTCAGATATGGGGAGGTCAGTTTATATTAGAAGGGGAATATATAAAACAAACAGAGGTTGAGAGCCAGATAGTTTAAAAGTAATGTATTCAATTTAGTGTAAGGGGATAGAGAAATTAACAGATTTGTCTTTCAGCTAATTGTCAGAGACATGCATGAATCTGAAAACTAGATCCCGGCTTTATACTATCTTATAAAATCTGACAGCCATTACAGTTCCAGTTTTGTTTGGCATTGTGTAGACTAAAACTTCTACACCTTCAAGAAATTATAATTTCAGTGATTTGCACATCAGAGAGAAATATTGGTCTGTTCATGTAAAACTACGTACTTCACTCTACTTTGGGGAGGGGGCCCCCTGGTGGCCACCGGGCCCTAAGCAGTCGCTAAGTTCGTAAATGTTTCAGGCGGATATGGCTGACAGATAGTATAGTTAATTTTATTTTGCGGTGTGTAGACAAACTAGACATCAAAAAACTCATTATTTCAGTGAATTGCACATAATATAATCGTATAATCTAATAAAAACGGCTACTTTACTCCACAGACGAGTGAATGATCCATTTGGCAGAGCTAGTGCAATGCTCTGTTCATTGGTGCTCCATTCCTAGTTCAAATCAACAACTGATGCCACCTTGCAACTGGCTGCCGGACAGAACGCATCATCAGGCTCCAGTGCTCATCCTCAAATCTCCTCCCCTTCCTCACTGTCAGCTGGCCAATCAGATTCTTGAATGCTGTCCTTGTCGTGTGTGTTTCATAAACAGAGATCAGGATGACACAGTCTTCTAGGGGAGGCTCCGGCAGGGTGAAGGAGAGCAGCTGATTGAAAACAGTCACCTTGCATCGAGGCATGATGGATGTCTTTTGCTGCCGTAGCTTAGATTGGTTGCACTGTATGCTGACCCTGGCATAGAGGCCTGTACAAAGCATCACATGATCTTATTTGTACCCCAAGATGGTGTTTTTAATGTAACATTTACTTGCATTTCAATGTATAGTTTACTGTCATGAAAAAAAAAATATATATATACTGTATGTTCTATGAAAATATGGAGAAATCTTACTAGAATTTGTGCATAAAGCAAATTGCTTATATACCTTAAATTTATGCAAAAAGTTTACAAAGACATGGTTAGCTACAAGTAAAAACAACTTAATATCAAGCTAGAACAGATATATCGATTTTAATTACTTCCACAGTACTTCCCTATGAGCGGTAGTTGCTTGCAATTCCACTAGATACATTCATTCTAACTGGTAACTCATTCCCAAGCGAGCTGAGTCTTAATCAGACAAGCAGTGAGTGTGTCTAATGCAATAACAGCGACCCAACACATTTACTCTGTTCATGCTGTGTGTGTGTAGTACAAACCTGTATGCGAGCATATGTCAGTTAGTAATGTTCTGGTCTTCAGCAGCCCAACCTCTACTCTCTGAGAGGTAGGAAGAAACCTCAAGGAGAGAAGGACCTCTCCTATGACATCCTATGGAAGGGCAGAGATGTGGAAGGGTGTCTAATAAACATGTTTCCATGTTGAATGTATTTGAGGGTGTGTTTGTTTAATTTTTTTGTGTGTAAGTGTTGAACCTTCTCAGGTGTTTGGAGTTCTTTCTGTAGTTCCAGAGGGTAGGATATGTTGAGCTGTCCTAAAGGAACCTTCACCTGGCCTATTAGCACCTGTCTGGAGAACTTATCATAGTCCTTGACCTTACACACACACACACACACACACACACACACACACACACACACACACACACACACACACACACACACAAATGATTCATTATCACAACGTTATATTTTTTGTTCCATTTATTATAGCACATGCTTTTGCTACGGAATACTAACTTTTGTTGCCAGTGTTAAAGCTAGATTAGTCTGTTTTACAGATTATTGTGTTCTCTTTAAGGTAAATGTAAAATGTATCAGACACAAAACACTGATGCCAATATGTAAGATAATACACTTTTCGTCAAATTCGTCAAAACATCATACAATACTTCTACACAGCCCTGGCTCCATAAATAGAAACACGGAGGGATATTTCTTTTTTATTTGAACTTAAAGTTATCTTGTTTTGATCGTGTTCAAATATTAACAATCATTCTCCAGGATAGCTGTCTCCACCTAATGTGGTAAAACAGCCCAACAGGACACATGAGCAGGGAACTGAATCCAAGATCCTGCGGCAACTGGCACGATAAAGGCAAGGCAGTATGCAGTACCTCCATCCTGAGGGTGGCTTGTCGTAGTTTCTCCTCTTCCAGCCTGCAGCTGAACTGATCTCCAAACACAGGATTACAGCTGTCCTTCACAATGCGGGTCTGCCATTCCTGCAGCACTGTGTGGAGAGCGCAGGAACTCCCTCTACCCTATTGGACGACCACACAGTGGCAACTCATAAAGACTATACACTACTGACACATGCATAACATGTACAAAACTACTTTGTGAACCAGATACATATTCCAGTTAATATTTAAAATTACATGTTAGTTGTAACTTTTACACTGGTACTCCTTCTGGAAAAGCTTGTTGATATTTGAACTCAATCCAAATTACATTACATGTAATCAGTTACTTGTAATCTGATTACAAAAAACAGTCTCTGTAATCCATTACAGTAACTAACTCAAATAGTGGAATCAGATTACAGGTATTTTTTTTTATTATATGATTATATTATATATTATATCATTTTTTGATTATATGAGGACTACTTTCATATAAAAAAGGGAAGTTTGCATAATTTAAAAAAATATATAAAACAAGCAGATTTTCTCTTATTAAACTTTTGTTAATGTCAATCAATAATTTAAATAAAGTCCACTTTACTCTGATCCCCTGAGCAACATAAACGGTCACAAAAATAGAAAGATTTAGCGTGCCAATGCAATAAATTGCTTTGGATGGAATTTCAAAGAATAATGTTAGCGTGAAGTAATATAAAAGTAATGGAAAGTAATCAGATAATGTTACTGATTATATTTTTAGTCTGGTAACTAGTAACTGTAACGCATTACATTTAAAAAGTAACCTACCCAACCCTGCCTGTCAGTGGCTACATTTACATGCACACTAGTATTACACTATTATTATGACTATGGCGATGTTCAGAATTTGATAGGTGTCATGTAAACAACATATTCCATTAGGATATTCCGAATTAGGCCTATTTCCGAATTTAGCATTTTCCAACTAAGCCACCAGGGATATGCCGATAGTATTCATGTTTTAGGAGCTATGACGTATGAAGCAGAATATGAATTCTGAATATGAATCTCAAGTGAGGTTATTACTGAATTTTATGCCATTGGGTATCTTGCCTGTTGATGGTAAGAACTTAAAAACATCCTATTTTGTTGCAAATACTCCAGCCATTCCATTTTCCCATCTATTACAACATTAATTAATATTTAAAGGGCATATCTTTAGGACGTGTAACTCAGCTGCATGTAAACTAACATATTAGTGGAATATTAATTTTAAATAGATTTGTAAACAGTTTAGGAATATTGTCATTTTCGGAATAAGAGAAAAACCCAGAATAGTGCATGCATGTAGCCAATGACATGTCATTGGTAAACCAACATACCTCCTCATTCACAACCCCTTCTAAACGCTCCGCCCACATAAGCTGTATCCTGACAAAGGGGCGGAGACTATGGTTGTCTCTCCTTCTCTGTAGCTCCTCCCCCTTCAGGACAGTGACGACTATCTTAGACTGCACCACATTATAGTAGAGGGAAAAGTGCAGTGACCCATGCACCTGCAGGTGGTAGTGGAGAGCATGTTATGTTACAATCATATTTTGTAGCCGCCATTGGCAAATTTGACCTTGCTTGAACATAATGTAATAGCTGTTTTAGGTGGTTCTGCGTAACTATGAGCTAAATAAATATTACGGAGTGCATATTTGCACCGCGGGTGAGAATAGCTCCATGGCAGCTAATCAGCTATTTACACCCACTTAGATAAAGAGAGTATCTGCTGCGTGTCTAAACAGTTGCAGGTGCCAAACCAAAAAATTGCCTCACCAAATCATAGATGGATAGATTGATCATAGGTGTTTACCATGTATAGTCAAAGTAAATGTAGGTCGATGCAAATAGTATTGGGGTGTGTTAGTTTGAGTATTTGTACTTGGCTATGGACATGTGTACAAACTACATGGTATATTTTACACCCCGGGTACCAATATTGTTGGCTACGGATACCTGTGTGCAAATAGCATCTTCATTTATATCCACCCTGTGTGTAGGCTAAAAACATGTGTCATTCTACTCCCCGGGTGCAAATATCATTGTTGGCTACGGATACCTGGGTGCAAATATCCAAAGAATCCATTCTTAATAAACAACAGATAAAGAACACCACATGCTGGCAGGAATAATGATGACACAGATTACCTTCTCCAGGTAGGTCTGCACTGCCTGCTCACTGGCTGTCGTGGGAAACGAACCTTCACACAGACAGCGGCTCAACCTGTGAGACTCTGCACTCACATCTCCCCACTAAAGGGGGGGGGAGGGGGGGGGTTCAACACACAGTGTTTATTCATTGTACAGTTACAGAGCTTCTATTACATAACACTTCGAGATAGGTGCAAGTGACAAGACACACGCGTGCATTTTCCAGTGTTTACTCTGTATTGTAGCTCCAGTGCCCTATCAAAAGGAGAAGAGGAAAAATGTTGTTTTACATTTCACCTTACCGTCATATTCGGACACCCTGAGAAATGTTCTGAAGTTGATGCTTTGGAGTAGAGTATTTCACTGTTTTCTGTAAGGAAATCCGAACGCAACATTATTTTCCATTAATCCATTTCCATTAATTAATTATTTCCATCCAAATTCCTTTCTGAAACAACTCGTTGTGTAAAACAAGCCAGTCTGATTTGGGTCCAGGTAGTGAGACTAGAGTGTAGCCAATCATCTCTGACCTCCCACCCTTAGTCAGACCGAGAGCCAATCAAGTGAGGGGTTTGTGAAAACATAAAATAACAATACAAAATGGAAGGGTATGGGGCCTTTTAAGACTCAACTGGAAAATAAACACCTCCCAAGAAAATATGAGAAAAATAAAGACCGCTTCTCACCGGTGTCCTGCATAGTTTGATCCTGTGTGCACCACCTAACAGTTTGCCACAGTAAGATGCACAGAGCCAACAGGAGCAGAGTCAGGGAGATGGCCAAGATACCGTACTTGACCGAGTCTGGGAAGGGCATCTTCATGTCAGCCCCCAGTGACGTAGGATAGTCCATCAAGATCACCATGACTCTCAACATATCCTATGTAGCACGGTTGGACACAAACGCTGCCCAGAAAATGGCAGAAGAGGACGTCATTCAGCAGGGAGCTAGTCGAAGCTTTGATTATATTATTAGTTAGTTAGCTAGTATTTACAGGAGGTCTGTAGATGCTAGCTACTGTGGATTGGTCAACACAAAGTATTGCCTATTATTGCATCAAAGAGAGACCTTATAGACATCAGTACACATTTAGGTATAAGCATTAAGCATAGCGATAGCTCAGGCAGGCCATGAAGTCACTCCCAACCACGCCTAATCTCAATTGTCAGCTGATCACAATCAGCTCACTGCCCATCTGATCAAAGTGACCAGACTGCTCAGCTGATCACGGCAAAGCATTCTATTGGCCAAACTAGTCAGGGCGCTTGTTTAAGCGTCCTTAGCCTTACACCCATTCTTGGCGTTTCTTCTCCGTGCATTTTTGCATCCCACCTGTTGCTCTGTTCTGTATCCTATGGGGGGTCTTTCTGCTGCTCTCCCTGTCTTGGGCTTTCCATGTATGTGCATGGAAAGGGCTTTCCATGTATGCCCATGGAGAGGGCAAGGAGCTGCCAGAACAGAGCCATACCTCCAAAAAAAAATACCTTTATGCAAATAAAATACTTATTTTGACAATAGTTGTCTTGACTGAACTGTATTACTGAACATACTTTCACAGCATATAACTAATAGAGTACAGGCCGTGTCTGTCCATACAGGCTGAATACTATACTGACCCACAGTGCTGCTTTATCGGGAGTTCATAGTCAAATTGCGCTTGTTGATATTTTATGCAAAACAAATTTTACACCGCTATCTCAAGACAGTAAGGGGTTTTGTTTAAAACAATGGAAACGCATTGTCTTTACCCATTTCATTCAGAATACTGTACGATTGCAAACATTTTCAATCAGATAAAATGGGAAAACAGCTTTTGTTTACTTTGTAAATTGTGATGTAATTCCCAATACACCTCCATATAATTAACAACCATATTATTATGGTGTTTAAAGTAGCCTTACATTAGACCACACAAACACATTCTAATTTTCATATGAAAATGTTTCACATACATTTAAAATACATTCAATTTGAAGTTTTATTACATTTACAAAGATATACTTTACCTCGAGTAAACAACAAACAGCCAGGAATGGCACTGTAATATATACTATTAATCCATGTTTTCCGATGTGTCTAGACTAACTTTCCTCCAAAGGCTCCTTCTACTTTTATATTTTCAGGTGTTCACTCCTGCATGCATGCTAAATTCAATGCCTGCTCTCTTGCGCACACAGAAACACACACACACACGCAAACTCACATGACTTACTTCAACAACTTTCTCAACGAACAGGTCTGGTTAGATTTACACTGGAGTCAAACAAAGTCAGCTCTTCGGCAGTCTTCCACATCCTTCCACATTCTTCTTGCTAATGATATTATAGCATTCCACCTTCACCAGTCCAATATCAGTTCTGTAATAACACAATATAAAAAATATAACATTGTTGTTCGGTTATTGGAAAATGTACTGTGACGTTTATTGTTCTTGTCACTATGTTTAACGCTGCACTAGCCATAGATAGAACAGATGAAACAGAATAAATAAGACACACTATGTAAAAACCTGGTAAGATTGGTTGTCCTTCTGAAAAGGTCAGTTGTAGTGTGGAGATAGGCCTACTAACAAAAGAATAGCGACGTAACAAAATGTACAAAGGCAAAATATCAAACTCTTGGAAGGTGCAACGATGTCATAGTGCTCAAAGCTTTATTGCAATGATAGGCTACTACTACTACCAATTATAGCAGAGAGCTGTACAGTGGCCTACAGGAAAATTAGGCCATTTGCATTTTACAACACACAAAACACATATCAGGTTTTGGATCCATTTGCAAACTGTTTAGTGTGTTCCAGTCTTGTTTTAAAAACACCAAATGAAATATGAAATAACTTTGCTTCATTTCATTATTTCATGGCACTATTAATTTACAAAGTACACGGTCTTTCCATGTCTTAAGGCCCTCCAACGGAATCTGTCAATATTGCCCTAACTGCATTATCACACCACTGTACTCAAATCAGCTGAGGATGAGCTACGTTACTGCAGCAGTAATACAGTAACCTAACTGTTGAAGAATAGGTAATACCGGTAAGTTAAATGCTATATACAATTTATCTATTTTTTGAAACTCTTAAACTGATAGTGATATTCAACACAGTTACTGTACGTTAACACAGATAGTATTGTCATCAAATTCACCAATAAAATAATAAGTAAAGGAGTAAGAAAATTCAAAGAATTTAAGCAGTATGTCAATGTGATTTGTGACTTGTATTACTGCTTCAAGTTAGTTATAATGCTAATATTAGGTATGCTCAAATCAATTCCAGCAATATATCAAAAATTCTATGAAAATAATTAGCAGTATTGCATTTAGGTACAGTCTGTTAATTAAAGCAGAGAAAATGTCATATACATTACAATGGCATGTCAATCCAATTTACAGGTCAGTCCAGTGATCTGCACTGAAACATTTAACATAGTATTAATAGTATACTGTACTACAGTTCTAGTGTGGTGCAGAACACTAGGCCGAGTATTTAGTTAATATGTATTTGGAGAGCGTAGGTCACATGATCAGGATGAATCACCAGGGCAACTGGTCACCGGTATAGTTGAGAAATGACCCATGAGCCTTATCAGTCAGCCCACTAATCACAGACAAGATGGCAAAAATGCTCTCTTCTGGACTCAGTGAAGCCTTCAAATAGAAAACCTAACCTAACAGGGCGCGAATAAAACAAATGAATGCAAAATGTTTTTTCCCCAAAGTAAAATAATATTTCAGTAAAACAAAAACAAAAAAGCAATGTTGCACTGCGGTTTGTGATCACAGCAACTTGACAAGCAGCATTTGAGCCTTACAAATTAGGCCTCTTTTCCAAATCTTGACATAGGCCCTTGAGGTCAATTGAGGCTAATGCAATATCTCTGACTTGCTTCGGTGATTGGTCACTTGAATGTCCATAACGTGGACAAGATGGATATAAGTAGACTATTCAATCATCATGCAACTTCTGTGTTTGACATTGTCACATTTGCCCTGTAGGTGTCAGGATTGCACTAGAAATTAACAGAGACCGCTAATCTACTGTAATATTATCTCACTGTATAGAACAGTCGTCCTTAACTCTGGGGCTAGGCTATTGTCTTAATGTGTCTTTTCCCATCTAGAATCAACAATAGTTTCTGCTATTATGTACCATGGCATCAATAGTTATGTAACAATAGTACCCACAAAGTAACAAATGCCAGGGCAAATAAGCGTTGTCAGATATGGCAGTATTGATCACCTTGTAGTTATTTCTTTCATTCCCCTTGACCCTTTAAAGGATTGGATTTCATGATTATTTTATTATAGTTGAGGTTTTAGGTTTTCCTGGGAACAAAACCTCCCATGAGAACAAAACATGACACATGACCACATTCTCCGTATGTATTATACTGTGTATGGTTCTTACTACCACTAAATGTTAAATGATTTCTTGCAGTGTTTGGCTGATGTCAGCACAAAACGTAAAAAGACATCTGGTGTTAAATTTGATTAAGAGTAAGATGGTTTACTTTCATGGTAATGCTTTTTTTTCAGTACTAAAAGCCAAAGTCTCACACAATTGCTGTTTCATCATGTTAAAATCCCAGATATCTAAATTATTTTATGAATTATTAAATATTTGTAAAAAGAGTTGTTAGTTACATAATTTTGATAAATGATACGTCATTTGGTGTGACACCAAATAGCCAATTCAATAGCAAGTGTGCGTGTGTGCGTGTGTGTGTGTGTGTGAAGACAGCACAAGAATCTAGGTTGGGACAGCCATTTTCAATCATTTGCTTAATTCACAGGGGCTATATTTAAAGAAGTCATAAATAAAATACCCGGGTTCCTTTCATCAATGAATAAAACATGAACGTTATTTTCATATACTCTTTGTCTTCACTGAGGCGTCCAGTTCTCAACACATCCGTTTCACAGTGAGCTAGTGGCATTTTATCATGTGCCGTTCAATGCTCTTGTTCAATATTGCGCATATGATTTGGTTCATGTCACGTGAACATAATACAGCACTGTCTCCTGTTTGAATTAACCTATCAGTGCCCAATTATGTACCTGAACATACAAATATTTCTGTTTTAGTGTCCCAAGGGATTGCCATAAGAGAAAATATAGCATCCAGCAACACTGCTATGCATCCTTAGTCAACTATTCAATTAGTAGACAAAGAATTATTAGATAATAATAATAATAATAATACATTTATTTTATTTAGTGCTAATGAGTACTTAAAGCCACTTCATATGGTATAAAGACAATACCAAGATCAGCATTAAAACCACAAGACCACACAGATGTCTAAACATATAGTGAATATATACTGAATAGAGTGTTATTGGCCAACATTATCCGTCTCGCTGCATTCCTTCAACTTATAAACTTCTCATTTGAAATGTTATTGTCTATTTGATGTTGGAGTTCTCTTTTCAACCCTGCCCTATAAGCCCCTGTGTCAACATGTTAATCAATGTGTACTGTTTTTGTTCTCCACAAAGCTTCAAAGCGTGTGGGTGTGTAGACCTAGGAGAGACTCGAGAGAGCAACATTTGCCCCATGTGGTGGCCATGTGGTTGTGTTTTCATCTGCTATGCTCGGCAGCAATGTCAAAAGTACATAAGGGACAGAAATACTTTCTTGTAGTCCGGAGAGTTTTTCAGAGAGACAGTTTCCTTGGTTAAGCACTAAGCACTGTGGTCCAAGAGATAGAGGAACATTAAGGAAAGAAAGGAAATGATTCCATTATGCAATTAATCTTGCAATAATGCAGATAAAAAATACAAAAATAAATAAATATATATATATACACACACACTGTTTATTGGATCCATCATGTGCACCTTTGCAGGTAGGAACAGCAGAAGAATTGCACACTCAACCCAAGACATGATGTGACAATATAATGTAGGGCTTTTTGAAATAGTATAGATACTATTTCAAAAAGCCCTACATTATATTGTTATGAAGGTTGTAACCACACATCTTCCATACTGGTTTTGACTTGAATGGAGGTGAATAGGATAGTGCAACCTGCAACAGAGTTTATGTAGTTGAATTACAACTTGGTTTGTGAACACCAACTTTTGTATTGCTGACACTCGGATCAGTTTGTCAGTAAAAATGTTGAAAAATGCAATACTTTTGCACTTCTATAAAGATTTAAATGCTTTTGATTAATTTACGGCCTTGCCTAACCTGCAAAAACCTGCTATATAAAATAACACCTGAAGGGTATGAATGAAAACATTACATTTCTCACATTTTTGTCATAATCTGTGTAAACACACATTTATATGCACGTTTCATACACTTTTTGACAAGAGCAGAATGTATCATTGTATCTACAATGCTAGTTCAAATATTGATGCAATATAATGGCATAGCAATACATATCTGTATAAAGTATTGTTGCAATAAAGAGCTACATCCATCAATCAGATGCTACTCATTCATTTCCTAGTATGCAACTTGAATTAATATATAATTATTTCAGTCAAAATGTGTCTGTATATGTGTATGATTCAGTTTTGGTGTTGTGTTGCAAATTGAATAGGCTCTGTAAATGAGTCCAAACAAAGGAGATGTTGAAAAACGTTGCTGATGTGATTTTCTTATAACCTGAAAGCAGTTTAGTTACTATATTATGCCAATTGTCACCATATTGTGTTTTCTATTGAGCTTTCCCAAGCCCCGCCCCTTTCACTTGTCCTACCTAGTTACTGTAACTAGGTTGGACAAAACACCATAGAAAGCTATTACAGGAAAACAGACAGGTGGAAGGTTCCTCAGACTCAAAAAATGCTCAACTGTTATTGGAGGACAGGCAAAAAGGGGCGGAGCTTGGAAAAGGTCAATTAAGTGGATAATGCAGTGGCAAAACAAGTACTGGTAGTCAATTTTAGAATTAATGTGTGATTTACTGATATCATGGCCTCCATACTGAGCCAGGGTTGTTCAACATTCTTAACTGTAAGCACAATTCTGAAACCAATGAAGCTGCTTTATTACTGCCAGAATCCCTTGCATGCATCTTATTTAATGCCTTTATCTTGCTGGTTCTTTCTACTTCGCTTGGAAGAGATATACATCTTCAAGAAGAAAACATTCAGACAAAAGAACAATGGAATCTTAATCCGAAGATAATTTATTCATATTTTTAATTGACAGTATAAGCAAGAAACGATGCTAAAAGTAAAATCCATTAAATGACAGCACAGAACAAATAAGAATAGGTGGGGAATTATAGCCATTCCATTCAAGGCTACACATAAAATAAACATTATTTTGAACAAAGTTGTCTAGCATTCATGTTATTCATTTTGTAATTAACGTTGGAGGGATTGCAGGCATCGTTCTGTGGTTTGAGAAAACAGATCGGGCTTATGTTAAGACAACATCTAGGCTTGACTTTGGGCTAGGGTTGAAGATGAAGGGTGACGTTGTTAGGATAGTCTATGTTGGGTCGTGAGAAGATCTGGTCATCGATTGACAGATCTGATTAAGACTTGAATCATGACAAGTAATAAGAAAAAGAAAGAAATGAGCTTTGAACCATCACGGTCGCAAAGGAGGGAAGGAACAAACAGACCCGTTGTGCTGTCAGTGCACCTTTAAAATTCACTCTGAAGTTATAACTAACATGATAGGCTGTGTCCAGCACATGCACCTGGCATTAGTTGCCAGGCAGCTGGAAGTGGGCGTGGCTTGTCGAGATCGGTGGGAAGGAGGGGGGGGTGAGAGATGAGCTGCAGGGGTTCAAAGGTCACGCCACGGGCTCCCTGCAGAGCACAATCTCCAGCTCGCTGCGGTAGAGCTTCCCTCCGTCAGACAATGCCATGATGCTCTGCTTGTAGCCCGTCAAGTTCTTAAGGTCCACCTCCTGCATGGGGGGGGTGAAGGAAGCACAGCGTACACTGACTGGCAGTGATGGATGGTGCAGCGCGGTACGGGGCAGCATGTGCAGGATTGGGTAGTTTGCTTTTTAAATGTAATCCGTTACAGTTACTATAGTTACCAGACTAAACTTTTTAACGTAACGTAATTTAACGTAATTTTTGGATGACCTCAAGTTTGTGCATATAATATGATTACTTTCCATTTCTATTAGATTACGCCTAAACGTTGTTCTTCGAAATGCCATCCAAAGCAATTTACTACGTCGGCGGCGCCAGATCTTTCTCTTTTTGAAATGTTGCTCAGGAGATCAGATGATAGAATTGATGTGAGTGAAAGGTTAATAAGAGAACCATCTGTTTGTGTTATGCAGTTTTCTTCTGCATGCGTCCATTTTATATTTGAAAGTAGTCCTCTAGAGGTAATCATCTAATAAAAAAAATAACAACCTGTTATCTGATTCCACTGTTTTAGCTGGTATCTGTAATGGATAACATTTACTGTTTTAAAATCAGTTACTTCCCAACCCTGAGTGTGTGTTAGGCTTGAACTGAGCAGAATGTCGGATTTCAGTGTGTGTGAAGTAGCTTCTTTGGTTATTTTTATTGCCAGCACACACATATTGCATAGATTTGATGGACAGCATTCTTCCGCTAAAACATACTTGTTTTTCTACAATTTGGTTTCGCTTCAATCAAGCAGAATTCACCTGTACTTTCTAAATGTTTTAGACATTTTACAGGTGGCTGGTATAGACACACTAATGTAAAAAACTATTTTCCAGTGCAAAACTTATTCCGTAAACTTCCACCAAAGACATATCCTTACCTTATTGTTCTTTTGATAAAGGTCTCGTAGCAGGGCTTCCAACTCATGCTCATCGATGTAGCCATTCCCATCCTAACAAAACAGTCAACATTTAACCACGCCAATTGGTTGTATTTCATACCAGTGCTGAACCACAAAATGGGTCCAAAACTCTGGAAAGGTTCCCACAAATCAAAACCAAAATGTTTCCTATTGAACACAGGCAATGTCTCTGGAGTCAACTTAATTATCTGAAGGTAATGGTCTTTGATGCTCACAAACAGGCTGCTCTTTTGTTTTACAAGAATCACTTTGTATTGCTTCTCCTTTTGTTGAAAGCTGTGAGACAAAAAAAGTCGAACATTCGATGTCAGATAGCTTTATTGTCCTGGTTGCGTGCGGTCGTGCGGCATAACATTTTTCAAAGCTTTTCGCAATATTTGGCTCTGAACCCTTAGAGCCGTGTTAACGTACAGATGACTTGCCATACACAATACCCATAATCCCTCAGCACCAGTGACAACAGCTGCCTGTGTTTCAGCTGCGGGGGTTAGACTTGTAATAAAACGAAACAAAGTGCACATGTAAACGCTAGCCCTCCACGGGCAGCATGTGTACACGGACAGACCGCAGAAGCTCATCTATAATTGAATGTCACATGCTGCTCTTAGCATCAGACTGGTCCATAACTTGCATGCAAGCTCTTTACTTCTGTGACATAGTGGGGCTAGCCCATAAGAAATATTTCGTCCTGTAGGTCTCCTGTGCTGTATAAGGTGTATTATTAAAATAAATGTAGGTGAAACATTTGTGAAACAGAAGTCCTTTTTGGGTCAGGAAATGTGTTAGTAGTCAAGCTTGAAGTGTGAAAACCCATTGAGAATGGGGCAAATGTGAAAGAAAATCATATTAAAATAAATATCATTATCAAAGCAAAGCCGAGTGAGAACATTTTATTGACCTTACGTGACTACATGTAAACACTGCAGATTTTACACATAAGAAAATCAACTTGAATACTTTGTTTCTGTCTCACTCTGCACTACAGTGATCACCTCGCTACCAAAGCATCTATGCCACAACTCGCCTGAAGTGGAAAACGTGGTTGCTAAACTGCCATGAGCTAAAACACTGCTAACCAACCTCAGGTGTTTATGATGCAACAGGTGCAGTGCTCTTGCCTGATTTCCCTGGGAGCGAAATAAGACACCAGTCAACATTTTGCATGCTTGGGAGAGATGGCCCTAAACAAATAGTCATAGTCATAGAGGCATTGAGCAAACATCTTTCAGGCACCAAGAAGTTGGTAGCAATGACATTGTCTGTAGGGGATGTGAACAAAAGATTCTGAGTGTATTATTTTAATATCTTGGAGACACATGAAGAGTTCAGAGGCAAAAACCTCTAGGTCCATCTGACATCTTTGTGTTTTTAATTGGCAATATTTAAATTATTTTTGTTACATTTTTGGAAGATATTACATTTTATTCAGTGTTAGTTCATTGTAATAAAGGTGAAATGAGTGAATCCAAATATCTACACCTAATAAATATTGCTGTTTTAAGTTGCTAATTGCTACTTTTTGTCAGATAGATTCAAGAGGTTTTTGCATTTGAACTCTTCTCATGTAGCATTGTGACACTATACAGCAAACACACTATGAACAACTCCAACACAGTTCTTCTACTAATAAATTCACACTTACTTTGTCATAGAATGTGAAGATGGCATTGAACTGCTCTGCATTCAACTTGACACCCTACAAAAAAGAAAAAAGATATTTCAGACTGAAAAATGCTATACATAAATTTGGAAATGTGGAAAATATCAATTGAAGTTCATGTAAATTGAACATTTGAATCCAAAGATTCAGTTACCTGGAACTTCAGCAGAAAGTTCTCCTGAACAGGGAGGAGTCTGTATAAACGGGATGTCTTTATTAGTCGAAGAACAAAACTTTGTTGGTAATGCTATAAAGCAGGATGCAGGAGGGTGAACATCACATAATGTTAGAACAAAACAAAACCAACGAATGGGACATCACCTTGCCATCTCTGAAAGGCCTAACTTCCCATCTCCATTCAGATCAAACATCTTCAGCTGTGAAGTAGAGGGAGAAAACCACATAATGAAGCTGAAACAAAAATATTACACAAAATACAAATACAACTACTTTTGGCTGTATGTTTTGACAACATTTTATCAGAGGAGCTCTCAGAGAATTCTAAATATAAAAGTATAGTTATGTATATGTATATGCCACTGACAATTACATTGCAGGTCTGTCTAAATATTTAAAATACAACGTAATTTCAACTGTTGAATCACTTGTGTCGTCTGTGACTTGAATTAAAATGTAATGATAAAACATGTCCGTGCTTCTTAAGATGTCTTTAACTGTGTGGAGGAAGCATCCAACAGATGTATTCAAAACATTACAGGCAATATTACTGTAAATTAGATCAGGCTGAGGTTTCAGAAACAAGTGCATATGTGTTTTAAACATGCAACATATACAGTAGATCACAGACCTGCCATGATCTAAAAGTTAATCCTTAATAAATTGATCTATAAGTTTTGATCTGGTGTGACACCAGCTCATTGGTCACAGTTGGTCACATCACAGTTCTGCAACAGACCTTTGTAGGCTGCCGGCATTAAGTAAAATGTCTTGCTTTACACAAGAGCAGGTTGGAATCAGATTAATAAGAAAAGTACATCTACTGTTTAAGTTGTCACTTTTATTTTAAGTATACTCAATACACTACAGTATGTATCAAATAATAACACTAACATTGTCTATTATACGTATGTGTGTGTTTAAGTTAAAAAGACTCTTACTATGGTCTGAGTGTACTCATGAAGTTTCTGGTCATCATAGTGTCTGTTGGCTTTCTCCAGCAGGTCTGACAGAAAACCCTGCAAAAGAAAATCAGCCCAGATATAAGCAAACCACATTTATTATCCCTTGGTCAGATTGGGCACAGTTGTTGTATGTGTTCATATAGTAACTACACAGAAAATACAGCCTTTACAAATATTTCAAATATGGAAACAACTATGGCAAAGCTACAAAGCACTGAATCACCAGTAGCGAATGTGGTTTCAGGAAACTTACAGTATAGCCAATTTCATAGCCAATCCAAAAACTCATTCTCAAACATAACACCACAAATCACTCAACCACAGTGAAAAAATTGGTTGCCATGTGATCTGATATTGTCGGTTTTGGCCAAAAATTACAATTTGTAACTACATAAATGAATTGTAATATAGGAGGAGATCATTTTCGAGATAGGATACACCAAGTGTGCATAAATAACACCTGCGGCTATGAATTAAAGTCCCTGATGCCACACAAACCAAACAGCCTCACGTCAACACTATACACAATAAACATATTAAATATCAGTTTCCCTCATTATTGTTAATAAATTAAATGTGTGGAAGGGAGAGAAAGAAAAAAGGGAGTGAATAGATTGGGCTGAGACTCATTTGGTGATGTAGGTTTATTCACAATGTTGTTAAAAGATAACAGCGGTAAACATTAAGCGGCAACATCAGAGGAGGCTCTAGCAGTGTTTCCTGGTACGTTACATGTCAGTGAGCTGGATGACCGCAGCTACGTGGACTACTGGGGGTAACAAAGACACACTCAGCTCATGGCGGCAGACATCGTAACAGTGTCAGATCACATGACTCAATGTGGAAGAAACAAATCAGTTAATAACGTCACGAACGTTAAAAGAAATGTTACAAAATGCAATAAAACGTGACAACATGCATTAAATCAACAGAACATATAGCAAAACAAAACAAAAAAGCATGGGAACACGTCTTTATTGCATATTAGATATGACCGATTGGTTAACTTGTGAAATGTGACAAGGTCATTCTTTGCACCACACACAATCCACTTAAAGATCCGTCTGGAATCCTTTCCCACCCCCACTACCAATTAAAACTAATCTAATATTGACTTCAGCTCTCATTCACATCTTAACATCAAATGTTCTCCTTCTTCTGGTGTATGAAATAGCCAACGCTACCTTTTGGATTTTGGGGTAGCATCTAAGATGGTTTTCAACTTCAGTATTGGCAAGTGTAAAACGTAGCCATGTCTCTGCTTATACCACTAATGGTAAGTGGTAACCTGGTGAGGGTCCTAACGTTGCAAGCTCCATGATTTGTTCTGCTCTACAAATCAGTCTGGAAACTCTCCAGGCAGTGCAAATGCACAGGTACAAGTAATTTAGACAGACTTAAATGTTTTCCTGTGAGCGCCAAAGACAAATAGAAAAAGGATATATAAATATCGTATTGTTAATATTAATTGAAATGCAAGGAAAGTGGTTGTTAAACACGGACGCTAGCAAACATTTGGCCGACCTACAACCAATCGTTTCCAAAAAGTAGCATTTAATAGATGTCGGCACCAACTGACCTGAACGCTGAGCAGGGAACGGCTATGAATTGAAACCCAGCCTATTGTGTTGCTTGCAAAATCAGGACGGTTTCATCGAGATAGTAAAGTAGTAAGGTGCTGGTTACCACCAGACATATGGGTAGCTCTGTATTGCAATACAGACTTTAGTTTATCTCACGATACGAGTTCGAGCGAATCATACCTTCAGTTCATTTGCTTCAATGTAGCCGCTGCGGTCCGTGTCATAACGACGCCACGCCTGGAAACACAGCAGAACAGTGGTGCCATACATTAACGTGTGTGACTTAATAGCACACACAGCAGATGCATGAGCACGTGCACAACATGACATCAATCCCATCGCTGACGAATCAATGAGGACTCATATGTAAGGTATTCCGATGCCCTCCCCTCCGGGTGAGATACACTTTTCATCCAACTCTCCCTGGTTCTATCTGCCAGGAGGGCAGGAGATCGTTTCTTGAGGGAAGGACACCAAAAGCCAGAACGATCCCTGTAATCGAACCTTTTTCATTACAGTGCCACACACATGCCAACAGAGAGAGAGAGAGAGAGAGCGGGGGGGGGGGGGGGGGAGGCGGCAGAGAGAAAGAGAAAGAGGGGACACAGGAAGAGAGAGAAAGATGGAGAGGGGGGAGACAGAGGGAGTGAGAGAGAAAAATAAGTAAAGAGAAATAGACAGAGGAGACACTATAATTAATGTTTTAATCTAGCAGCTGTCCCTGTTTTAAGAAGGGCTCCTTATCAAAGATAAATGCCCCCCCCCCCTCTCTCCTCCCAGGGCATGGTGGAAAGCAACTTCTGTGGTGTTATCCATTATATATAACGCTGAAAATAGACGGCTCTGCTTCCTCATTGTGACCCTTTAAAAAACGACCCCCACTCTCTGCACTCCACCGTGAACAGCAATCCTTCTCCCCACCTCCCCTGCCTGCTCTCTGTCGGTGCAGTTTCCCCTCCTTTTCATTCTGTTTATCCTCTGATTTAGCCCTCCACCCTCAACCCCAATCCCTCGCTTTCAGTTCCTCTCCCACACTCATTTTAGTACAGAGACAGTGAACATGACAAGGTGACAGCCTCTTCCCCGCTGATAATCACTTTAGAATTGCTTTCAGAGCCGGCGACGCGCGGCAGCAAGTCAAACTTTGCTGACACCTCCTTGTCCTATGGGAATGTGTTTCCGAGTGAAATGTTTCCGTTAATCTAAATCCATCTGCAGCCAGTCCTGAGGAATTGCTGTTAGAGGGTCTAGATACCTGGATATTTAACACCTGGGGCTGGCACTATTACATAAGCAATCATGTGTACGTTTTTTGCTATACAAGGGACAAAATAAGTTCTAATCGTAGATTTATCTTCATTACAGAGGAAGCATAACAAAAAGCAATACCATACTAGATTTAGAGACATTTATATTTGTGTGTACTGTATGTGTGTGTGTTAATGGCCAGTGTTGAGGCAGGGTATACAATTAGGGTTTGGGGTATGTCCAGCCAGATTAATATAGTCATTCTATCTATAAAATAAATCAGACACATGGCTTATTGAGACCAGCAATAGCTAGGTCTCGGGCATGCTTCTCTATTCTCCTCACATCTACAGAGAGGGAGTCAGATATGGTCCACTTCATGCCAAAATGCAGAGCATGGCTTGTATTGATTGGTTCTAATCAATAGGTCTCTTTGATTAAAACTTTCTCCTTGGGATATTTCATTATGATAGAATACCAGGAAGGAAATACACATTTACATATTCTTCCACTATTTTCTTTTACAACATATTTCTAACACACATAATAATATCCAGTTAACGTTAGGAGTAAGAGCAGATGTGGATTAGGCATTTTTCTTAAGGAAGCAGAACTCAATGTTGCTAAGGAACAAGCCTACAGCCATTTTACATGCAAACATATCACACAAGTTCTATACACATAATGTAGAGGGCAATATAGTCCAGAGCACCCCAGTTGAAGGTTCTGGTTTAGATAATCTCACCTACACAGTAGCCCCTACACTACAATCAAGCGGTGAAGAGAGAATATTCCTACGGCGGTATTAAATAAAATAGATATATAACATAGATAGTAATCGTTTACATGTATTATTGAACAAACACATTCAGACTTACTGCCATAAATTCAGCACTGGAGCCAACAAACTGTCTGAAGCAGAGCAGAAAATTTTCCTCGGTTGGCAGAATCTGGGCCAGCTATAGACAGGAGAGAGAGAGAGAGAGAGAGAGAGAGAGAGAGAGAGAGAGAGAGAGAGAGAGAGAGAGAGAGAGAGTTATTGTTCTTATTGTCATCACCACTGGTGTTATTACTGATTACTGTGGGATTATTTGTACTATTGTTTGTATATTATTGTCTTATTGAGTGCTACTATCCTTTGGCAATACTGTTGTAAAAACTCTCATGCTAGTAAAGCAAACTTGAATTGAATTGAGTGAGAGAGAGAGAGAGAGAGAGAGAGAGAGAGAGAGAGAGAGAGAGAGAGAGAGAGAGAGAGAGAGAGAGAGAGAGGATTCTCACGCATAAGTATAGTTTCACATAAAACATTGCAAGCTCTCATCTTAACAAGTAAGACTGGCAAAGGGTTGTCTATTTTTCACTAAGTATCTTCAACCTTGTGAGGCCAACCTGATCTCAGGAGCTGCAGTTTGACTGCGAGAATCAGTCTTGAGAGCTTGGAAATCATTATGTTTCAGGCCGGTAAACATAGTGTGTGGTCAATCAGCATCGTAGTTAGCTACGGGTGTGGTTTAGGTTTGACAAATGAGACTTGAAAACCACTTGAAAACAACAATGGTGGGTCCTACAGAGGTTAACGTAGTTGATGCAATATAGCATCAGTTTTGTTAGAATGTATTAGAAGGGCAAAAACTTTTCTCCCGACTTTTCTACTGCAAGAATGTATTTACCAACAGGCTCTGTTGATTCACAGGTTAGGCCAATCACAAGTCACTGTATTTAAAAAAAAAAGTGGATGCCCTTTGAAAACAGTTTCAATGGACAGCTCCCCAGTTGGATGTGCCTAACAGACATAGATATCTGGCATGTCAGGTTAAAGTATCTTACCTCTGACATCTCAATTCGGCCATCTTTGTTTTTGTCAAACTTCTGCATGTATTCCTTCATTTTTTCTCTGAAGGTGGGGTTTGATGGGTCCTGTGAAACACAGACAAATTTGACCAGACAAAGCACACACACACACACACACACACACACACACACACACACACACACTATTATTATTATTATAAATATACTTACTGTACTGCACTTACAGCAATGTGTATACTAGTATTCATACACAAGTATATACATAAACAAATAGCTGAAACACATCAGATTCTTAAAAGTCTATGGTTTCTGGACTCACCACACCAGATCCTCTCCGGGCCATCTCCAACTCCTTGAAGAAGTTCTCCAACTCCTTCCCCTCAATGTAGCCATTACCTAGACAACACAAAATACATCACAGAACAGTGTATACTATACATAAGTATACACAGAAACATAATAATCAGAATGCAGAAGAGATCTGAGTGTCCCTGTACTAATACATGATTAGAAACCAGTATGGATCACCTCTTCCATCGTATGACTGAGCCTTAACCAATAACCCACCTAGCTCCTACGGTAAGCTGATAATCAAAATGTAGACTTAGTGGGGAAGGTTTGCCAAAATCAAGCGCCTCATTCAAAAATAACATTTATATTAGAAAAGCAAAATGGTAATTTTACATCTTCTAGGCAAAGACCAGGATTTTTTAAAAAAAATTGGAAAAGTACAGAAAGTTTCCATAGCTCTACAAAACTATACAAAATTATTGAAAGACAAGTGGTTAAAGCGCGACCTCAACCTTGGAAAACATCAGTATATTGACTTGCTTTAATAGTGTACCATTAATTTACTAAAGTTAATTATCACATTATTTTATATCACAAATTCAATTTTTTTTTCTTATGTCCTTCACATTTTTGACGAGGTTTTGAATTTTTGTAGGTAGTATTTGTTTGTTTTGTTTGACCTTTATTTTACCGGGCAAGTTGACTGAGAACATATTCTCATTTGGGGAGTAGATAAGCGGTGAGGAGAGAGGGCAAATTAACAAAACTATGGATGATTAGGTAGCAATGATAGTATGAGAGGCCAGGTTGGAAATTGTGACCACAGAGAGTCAGGACACCCGTTTTACATCTCTTCCGAAAGACAAATCAAAAACATGTATGATAGCTCATTTATACAGTTAGTATTGTTTCCATGGTTAAATTACCCTTTTTAGATTGCCTCATCACAATTTATATCTTCTATTTTTTAACATTTGTTACGATCCTATGTCTAGGGGATGTACCAACATTCAACATGTTAATTGTGCAACCATAATGAGGTAATGAATACTGTCTCCTGAACACTTTCATTTTAGAGGGAAAGGTTTTTTGCAATATCATTCCCTGATAATATTGCAGTTTGTTGGCAGGCCCAAACAAACCCCTCAATGGGTCAATATCGTCTCTGTGGTGCTATATAGAACGATCAACCAATGTCATTGGCAGGTGATTGTACCATCTTTAAGCAGTATATGAACAAGATTTAGTCTAACTAATAAAATGAATAACAAAGACATGTAAATGGTATAATAAGTTATTATCAAGGATGCCTGCAAAATCTAAACTCAAATGAAAACGGACTGGCCGGTGGTCCTCTGACTATGTCTCAATCAGTTTTGATTAGAGACTTCTCAGACTG
>JAODLL010017114.1:34145-53582 GCA_026546735.1 Forbesichthys agassizii | reverse complement strand
CTGGACGTGCCTGGAACACCTCCCAAGGGAGGCGCCCAGAAGGCATCCTTACTAGATGCCCGTACCACCTCAACTGGTACTGCTATTTATGATGTATTAAATGTATTCGTGTTGTCATAGATGTTTGCTCTGTTCTCTACCCTATGGAGGGTCTTTTGTACAGTAGGCCTCCCTGCCTTGGGCTTTCCATGTATGCACATGGAAGGTCAGGGAGCTCCTAGAACAGAGCCATGCCGTCAAACACACTGTAAATTACTCCAAATGTAAATTCGTATTCTCTATAGTGGTCCTGCTGAGTGAACCAGCGTTTTAAAAGTTTAAAAGTCATTGAAGATGTGATGCTCAGAGCACACCAGTTCTTGTGTCTACAGTTCCCCCACCCCTCCCCATACCTTTGGACACTTGTTGTTCACAGTGTTTTAACATATGGAGTGAATTTAGGATTCTGGGGGGCGCTATAACCTTTCTGATTGTAATGCACTTATGAACCTTTGAGACTGATATTGTGATAATAAGCTATTAATATAAACACCCTTTTATATAGAATGTTTTTGTGATAATAAGCTATTAATATAAACATCCTTTTATATAGAATGTTTTTGTGATAATAAGCTATTAATATAAACACCCTTTTATATAGAATGTTTTTGTGATAATAAGCTATTAATATAAACATCCTTTTATATAGAATGTTTTTGTGATAATAAGCTATTAATATAAACACCCTTTTATATAGAATGTTTTTGTGATAATAAGCTATTAATATAAACGCGCCTTTATAGAGAATGTTATTTTGATAATGAGATACTACTATACACCTTCTTTTATATATTTAATCACATTAAGCTTTAGTGAACCAAAGACACACACAAACACAGATGCTTATAGTACTTCATAAATCCGTCTTTCTGTCAAATGCATGCATTAACAATCATGCTTCCATGCGTAATGGAGGCAAAAGGAGTTCTATTACTCTCTCGGCTTTCCCCCTCATGTTAATTCAGATAGATACAGAGTAGGGCTAGGACATAATTGAAAACCCCCTGGTACAGACAAGTTGGCCGCACTCAAACATGAGATATGGAATTAAATGAACGTGCCTGCATGTGGAATATAATATAGCCACTAATACATCACACATATACTGTACAGTTCTGTGTTGATTATGATAGATATTTGGCCAAAAGTGTATTCGCTTACAATTAGCCTGCAATCGCTGACTACACCTTTAACCCACTGACTCATTGTTTGCTTAATCAATGTTTGAATCATTGACTCCTGGTGTTCCCACAGTATATCCCACTGCTGAGTGTGTTTCTCTGTGTGTGTACACATTGTCTAACGGCTGTGTATCCCTGTCTGCTTTTCTGTTCTTCATTTCTCCGCCCTCCCTCTATACCTGACAGGGCTAATATGAGATGTTTGATGTTCACCTGTGTGTGTGCGCGCACCAGCGTATCTGGCCAGGAATGCATGGCTTCTATTGAGTTAGCCCACGTTGACAGAGGAGGAGTGATATTATCGCGCTTACGGCTCGCAGCTTCTGATAGCATTACGGCATCTTATTTGACTTTGTGCTTCCTCACTCTCACCGTGTCAGATTCTCCCGGAGGAAATAAAGAGACGGCGGAATGTACTTTCCGGCTGTTAGGCGACTGGTTGCATACAGCACACGCCTTTCTAGCCGTCCATGTAACTGTATGTTGACAAATCTTCATATTTCAACCGCAAAGGGGAATCATTACAGTTTTTCACCTCCTTCATATTTGCGTTCGCTGCTTTTTGTGACAAGCTATATTATGTCATTCCAGCCTTATTATTTAGGATATGAGATATATAACTGGTGATATATTTGGAAGCAATAAGGTCACTTCAATAACGCACACACGGTATTCCTTCCCAGCACTGTAATACTTTCGTCTTCTCAAAGCAGGCTTAATGTAATATTCATTCCAGCCTTCAACAATATGGACATACAGTAAGAGGCAAAACCATATATGGCTGTCATCCATGACATAAATGCTCACAGCATCATTTCTGTGGAGAATTCACATTCAACTGTGGCATAACTAACTTCTTTAGATAAACTTGCTTCTTCAGATAGATTTGCAAAAATCTCCTCAGCTCGTTATTGAGTGTCAATATTCTCTAACAATTAATTTGCCTGAGGTTTTTTTTTAAAAATTTGTTTCTAGCAAAGGCACAATAATGCTTACTTGTATACTCGATAGGAGATAACCCACACTATAAAGTCATTTTATTGGTTATACCCTCAGCAGATGATGTCACCACATTGAAATCTCCTGATTCTCCAACCCTCATCCTGAAATTACATTAAGTAGTTTAAAACATTTAAACGTGTGGGCGGTGGGGGATGAAAGAGTCAGCGTAGATTTTAAATTATTAAACACCATCAAAAGGAAATTAGACTTTTAAGATCAGTTAATAAAAGTAACATTTGTGTTAGACATGGGAACGTGTTGAAGATGTATTTGTAGATTATTCCACATACTGTACGCTAGCACACTCACACACTCAGATGCTCTGATACCCTTTAATTGCCATTTAATCTATCATCCTTCCTCTCAGATGTATTACTTAATTATTAAACATAATGCATTTACGAGTACTGATTTTTGCACACATATGCAATCACTCACGTGTACAGTAGGATTTGAACCTACAACCTTACAGCTCAGTGACTTCCCAGGTTATGCAAACCTAACGTTACTCCCTACCCACAACATTACCTCTAGTGATAACTAATAACTGCTGCTGGAATCAACACCTGTCACTCCCTTTATGTGCTGACATTCTGACATAGCAACAAAAATGATTTTATTTTTATATCCTTTTTTTGACCATCTTGTGCATTTTTTTTTCTTATATTTATTTGAACTGATTCCTTTAACCATTTGTATTACTTATGTTGTTTTTCTGTATTTCTGTATTTATTTACGGGAAGCACGATTCTGCATGCATTCCGCCTCTGTAAAGCACTTTGAGCTCCAATTCTGTATGAAAGGTGTTATACAAATATAGATTATTATTATTATTATTATTATTATTATTATTATTGCACTGGAGCTGGTCTGAAGTCATGACTTGTAACGCATCAGTTTTGTGTCCGTCTGTCTGCGATGAACGATGCATCAAGCAGCCCTTAGTTATGGACTCACCGGGCTTACACCAGATCTCTCTGTCAGCATCCACTCACTCAAATATAAATACACACGTTCAATAAACACACACACACATACACACACAGAGAACAGCATGCAAGCCTTCCCACAGCACCAGTGGTCGGGCAGTGGAGCTGACACTCACAAACATGATACGAGAGGCTCTTCAGGGACATCTGGCTGTCAGTCATCCGTGTCATTCTGAGGTTGTCCTGGGAACAGTACATGCCACAGATGACCCCCCCGCCCCCCCCCCCCCACACACACACACACTCTGCCCCCCATTTCCAGGAAGGCAGCCTTAAGAAATATCAGATCAAGTTAGACAAACAGTGCAACATAATTACAATGTGCTTGTGTGGCCTGTGAACTAACCCCCCCCCCCATCCACCCACCCAGTCCGCCCCGCCTCCAGCCATGTATATTTCATGGATGGAAAAATTCAGCGAGAAACCGCTCTCTATCTCCCTCTATCTCTCTATCTCTATCTCTCACTCTCTCTCTTGCTCTCTTTCTGTCTCTATAACTCTCTCTTTTTATTTGACAACTGTCCCTGCGGGGCGTAGCTTGTGTTTTCGCAGCTGTGTGGTCCGGCATGAATTCCATTCGTGCTGCGACGAAGAGACAGGCGAGGGGTGAGACGACACCTAAATACAAAAGGCTGCTTTTGGGGGGGGGGGGGTAAAAATGTAGAAATGAGATGGAGGGAGAGGTGAGGGGAGGGGAGGAGCAGTGAGAGAGGGCGAGAGAGTGTGGATGTTTTAGAATTCAGGGCAGGATCAGACAAACTTGGATCAGATATTTCTCTGCACACAAGTGAAATGGCCGTGAATTCCAATGATGGTTTGCCTCTCTCTATCTCTCATCTCGTTCTTTTACCCTCATTCTTTGTCTATTTTCCCTTTTGCCCCCATTTATTTCTCTGTCTTTATCTCCTTTCTATTCTGTCCCTTATCTTTCCTCTTATCCACGTTTTCCCTCCCTTTTCGATTCTTGCTGCTGTTGTGTGTAGCTGCTGCTTTTAGCGGCCGTTGGTCCCACGATAAATAAGCTGCTATTCAAATGGATATTCTCTCATGCTTGTGGATTGAATTTCCTGTCACTGCTGTTTTCGAAGGGAGACATTTTACCTTTGGAATTCATCCCCACGGGCGTTTTTAAATACCTTATTGTCCCGATGCTAGCACAATGTATTTGTCCTAACTGTAAAGAAAAAAACAAACCTGTATGGGGTTGTTTGAACATGGCTACAACAGATGCTCGCCGATATCCCAGCACACTATATAACATGATTGCGTGCGTGCGTGGGCGAGAGGGGATAAACGTGACAGCTTTTGTGACGAGCAACTAATGAAAGATCACAGGGATTTGAGATCGATCCATGGCTATCTCTGGCCAGGCGTCCTTCTCAGCTCAAAAGACACGTCCTGAATCCCCTGGCGAGGCCCTGCGTTGCTCTGCTACTGCACCCACTGTGCTTCTCTCCCCTGCCTTACCTAGAGACACCGCCACGACACGGAGGGCGACCGAATAAGAGATTCACATTTCCCCGCAAATTGACTTTCCTTGGGATTATCGACAAGAAGGGGGATGATGAATTGCAGGCCCGCTCAAGTGATAAACGTCAACTTTAGAAAATAAATCTTGCGAGAGAGAAGGGGTGGGGTGCGGGGAAATAGTCTGCTTTCAATGTCAGCAGTACCTTTTCAGATGCACACGCACGCACACACGCACGCTCACATACACATGCACACTAATTTTATTCATTTCGGATTAAGTGCCGGTGGGTAAAATGAGCATAAACTTTGATTTTTTTTCCCCCACCTATGAAAAAGAAATGGATGGGATCAGACTGAAAGAAGGTAAAGCGTCTTGGAGTTGAGAATGAGTACCTGAGCATCTCTGCGCGAGCTCCTCTTGTATTTTATTTAATCTTCTCCGGTATTGACTCTCAGCGTGACAAAGCACCACTGGCATGGAAACAAAGACGACTATATCGCATTTTATACAGAGCAGGGATCATCACAAAAGCAATCTATAGGAATTAAAATATTCCCTTCTGAGCGGCTCTGTAGAATCATTCCAAGCTTTGAATCCGTGAGGGTTATGGATCGCTGTATTCTATTGATTGTCAAAGATTCTGGCCTGGGCTACGCGGTGGACGCCTAAGTTCCATGTCTCCACACATCTTCTTCCACTCCTCGGTTACCACCTCAGTTATTTTCCTCTCCATTTCGTTGCTGTGGATAGAATGGCTCCTCTATTTTTAGTATAATATCTAGCTGACCGCTGTCAACGTTCCTGAGCCGTTCTCCCATCATCACTGTGTCTCCTGTCAGGCTGAAACTAGCTCTGTGGAGGCCATCACCTACTATATACGACATACACTAGGGTCGTGAGCCCTTTATCCTTGAAACACTCCCCACATACCGGTAATTCAGACCAGGCTGGAGAAATATGCGTGGGTGGGTCAAGGACACATGCAGTGTCTGCGCCGAGCCGCTGACCAGCTTGAACTTTCAGCAATGAAAGCGAGGATGCTTAGGCTGTTTTTAATTGGAATTAACGGGTCACGCCAATGTCAGGGAGAAGTGTGAAGGTCAGGCCTGTAGGGGTAGGCTGGGGGAGGAGTTAATGGTAAATGGACTGCACTTAAATAACATAACACATTTTCAGACCTATACCGGCCACTCATCGTGCTGTACAGGATTGCCACCCATTTACACCCAGACAGTCCTACACTAGTGTTGTGGTGAAACACATGCAGTCAATGAAGGCTTCGTACTGCAAGGCCAATGTGTGCATCCTATAGCCTTGTTAGCCCTATTTGTCGTATAGTCTCTGGCACACCGGCGATGTGGGCAGCCCTGACAGGACCAGTCAGGTGCTGGACAGGTTTTAAAAATAGGATTCTAACTCAAGAGGTCTAAAACCTGGGCGCCACAGAGAACAGAACTGTACAAGTATTTCCGAGTCGATTTTTCTTCCATCTAACCGCACAACACCGGGAGGTATCACTTATTATCCTGCACCGCAGAGCTAAATCAGTGAAATCACACGGAGAGGATGATTAATCGTATGTACCGTGGGTCCTCCGAAGCACACCGCTAGATCTAGTGGACTTTAGTATATAGAAGAGAGCATGGGTAATTTATCCTGCCCACATTATCCTTTAATGTGCCATGGGATTGAGGGATGAAATAACAATACAGCTGGAAAATGCGGGAATGACAAAGGAAGATCGACGGGCTCCGACCTGAAGACACTAAATGTTATGGATGTTTTTAATTTCGTCGTAAGAAGCTTGACCAAATTGCCCAGATTTGTCTAGGAACAGCTGTTTATGCATTTTTATTGCATCACCCATTAACGCTCTCTCAGTCCTGGATAAGTCCCCAACCTACTGACGATTCCCAAAAATCTGTCGTATTATTTTTATATATATTTATTTTTTTCTGTCTCATCGGACGTGCATGCTCTCGAATGGGCTGCCTCTGACCTGATTTTCCAGCAGCCGTCTGCACGGACGGCAATTAAAGCCATTCGGAGCAGAGACGAGGATGCGGTGACTCATTACATATGCTTCTTGCACAAAAAAGCCTGCGAGGGACCCCCTTGCATTGGCACGGCAACACTGCCACTCAGGGGAGGACACAAGCTGCCTAACACTCCAATTAGAACAGTCACTGTGACAAATATGTCTTCTGCTGTGATGGGATGAGAATGAAATAAATGTGTATTAAAGGCACGGCGCGTGCTTACTTGAGCGGAGGCGAATGGGCCAACTGGCCGTGTGAATTTGCGTGTGTGTATATTGTCCAAGTGGGGACTGTGGAGATTGGTGGGGAAATGTTAACTGTGCTCAGGTGTACTGAAAATCATGTATTGTGGGATTTTGTTTTTATTTGTGTAATGATTTTGTAGATCTTAGTTTATCAGCAGACACTGTATTCTTTATACTCTCGCCTGTTTGACAATCCCTTGATACACATTTAAAGGTCCCCTCTTTTAAATACCATGTTTCTCTAGTTATGTGGTCAGTTGGGACCTGAAAGATTTGGTCTAATTTATTTTTTATTTATTATATTTTTATTACTTGATTTATGCCAAACATTTAACATAAGTTCCTATTTAATTAACAGTGTAAAAGAGGCCAGTCACATTTTGACCCATGTGTGACAGTATAGATTGGAACCACTCATCTCTGACTGATACTGCCACTCCCACTCACCCAGTATAGCCAATCATCTCTGACCTATCCCCCCACTTCACATAAACCACTCAAGTTAGGGCATGTAAAATAAACAAAATGCAACACATTTACATACTGTATACAGCATTTAGGTGACGCTTTTATCCAAAGTGGCGAATTTGTGCATTTGTCAATAGCTGAGTAGGTCATACACCAATTAGTGTAAGATAACCACATTCTGTTAAAGTAATGACAGAAGCATGTAATCAAGGCGAGCTGCGATATACATTTTACAACATGCTGTACAGCACATTGCCATATTGTTATGTCCTTAAATATTGCTAACAGACAAAATATAGCAACATGTTTAAAGTAAATAGACTGCTTTTATCCAAAGCGCATTATTTTGCTCCACATTCACCCATTCACCCAATCCGACCATTGCTTGGCGGTGGAACAGGGCAGTTTTTACAGTGTTGTTGTTCAGCTTTAACGGAGAAAGGTCTGTCCAAAGTGGCGGTTGGAGATTGCAGTGATCACGGTGCCTTTAAATGTTACAGTAAATTCCCACATGACACGTACTGTATCTCTGTACTGACACTCCACTTATAACCTGTTTGAGCATTGTCACGGTTAACATAACAGAGGTGGAAGGATTCCGCACAGTGCTCACAACCAAACAAATCAAGTCAATCATGCGTGCTGTAAACTGTCGCCACGGCAGCCACTCCCCCCCCGCTGACTGCACGTGGAGGCCCAGTCTCGCATGGCTGGTCAACATAGCTTGTCCTTCTCTCCTTGTCTCTCTCTCTCTCTCTCTCTCTCTCTCTCTCTCTCTCTCTCTCTGCCACAGCACTGCATACTGGTGCATGCAGCACATACAGATGAGTCCCGCACCGAGGGAAGGGCGAAAGGATAGCGATGATACAGTAACAATGGGAATGCAGATTAAAAGAGAGGGATGAGGGCGAGACAGGCAGACGGACACACAGACAGACACAGGGCGAGAGAAGGAATGAGAATTAGAGACACAGAGAGAGAGAGAGAGAGAGAGAGAGAGAGACAGGCAGACGGAGATAGAGAGAATCAGCCCAGTGTGTCTAATCTCCATTAGGGGGGCGTGGGACAGGTCTGTCCTCTGACAGATAAACCCATCCAGCAGACAGAGCAGCCTATCTGACAGTCAACCACTGTGCCCAGCTGGACGAGCGAGAGATAGAGAGAGAGAGAGAATCCACACAGTAAATACTTTTGGCTGGTGTGTCAGCTGGGGGTGGAGAGAGAGAGAGAGAGAGAGAGAGAGAGAGAGAGAGAGAGAGTAGAGACAATAGCTTGTGTGGCCAACTGGGGAAAAGGCAGAGCGGGTAGAAAACAGCTGGAGGCCTTGTTTATGGCTCTCCCTGCTTGAAACGTATCTGTCTTTCCCCCTCCTCTCCCTGATTGTTTAGGTCAGGGCTATGGGGGGGGGGGCATGGTGAAAATAATACCAGGAGGAGGAGATGTAACATATCTAGATGTTGCTTTGTGCAAGGAGTTTTAAAACGTGCTGTGAAACTGTAAAAAGTTGGATTTTAGAACGCGCTGTCGCCACGCTCGCATTTCTCTCCCTGACCTCCTCCACGGCCGCTTCGACTTTCTACATTGGGCAGAATGAGAATAATGAACGACGATACGTGACAGTGCTCCTGTTAGCTGGCTAGAGATGTGCCTGTGAAGAGCTGCAAGGCAGTAGGAGCAGCCTACTATCCACATCCATATTTTGCTTTAGTTGATACGGACCAATCAAAGTGTGAGCACAAATTTACTTTTTGGGGCCTCTAATTGAAAAGCCCTTGTTTAGGCCTTTCATTAGGCAACCTGAACTGTTTGTCGGCTCATTGACTTAGTTTTGGTGGCTGTTGTCTGAGGCGATACACCGATCGCAGGTGTCGATGGGTGAGCAAGCGGCGATCTCCCTCGTGCCTTCAGAGCATGTCTATACCTCACTCTACATTAGCGAAGGGAAGATTGCTTGTGAAAGCCTCTGCAGCTTGCCTGTGTTTCTGTCAAGGCTATAGTGACTTCGCCTCTCTCTCTCTCTCTCTCTCTCAAAATTATGAAATCATCGCATAAGAAGAGCTTAGAAGAGAAATTTAAACATTGCAAAGCATTGCAGACCTTTGCTTTGACAAACCCTCTCGCAGGTGATATATTTTAAACAGCAAACCACTGTGTTCTACGTGAGGATATAGTGTAATTCCTGAGCAGAACATGACTCCATGACATCATACTCCCTCTGGGTCTGTTGTAAAACCATCTTCTGGGTCCTTTGTTTTCATGGCCAGTCCGGCCATTAACAGGTTAGTGTGTGTGGCCCACACAGCATTTGTTTTGGGCTAAAGGTTGTTAGGCATAAGGTATGGTTTGCATGCTGGAACCAGAATGCAATGCTGGTTTGCTGGTGTACTGGTATACCAGCATTAACCAGTATGAACCAGCCTGGACCGGCATGGACTTCGTGCTGGTTTATTCCGCATGCTTAAGCAGGGTTGTTTTGGTCTAAAATGCTGTGTGACATCTAGGGGCATAAAATGAGAGAGCCACATTACCTTTGCCCTTACCCGGTTTTAATAGTCTGTTCCCCACTTCCTTACCCATCCTGTGTTATTGAGCTGGTGTTTCTGACGTGCACGAGCTGGCCTGCACGTGCATGTTTGTGCATTTGTGACGGTGTGTGCTCTGCGGCGCAGTGTGAGCAAAGTCGTTTTACCCGGGAACAGGCAGACATGGAACAGACTGCGAGAGTCACTGTGACATTTGAAAACCACCTCCTACCGTCTTCCGAGATGGGCTGTCTGAGACACATGTTTTCTTTCTTTATTTTATTTATTTTCCTCCTGTGTTCCTCACCTCTGTGCACGCCTGTGTCTCCCTCTGTTCATTTTACATAAATAGATAGGCACCGGTAAGTAAATAAATAAAGTTCATAAATAAATGTGAGCATTGTTCCACACATGCATGCACGAGTACAGTATCTGTAGCTCGTCGTGTCTGTGTGCTGTCTCCACATCCAGCAGAGTCTAGATGCAATAATAATTTATATAATGCGGGTATCTATCTACCTCAGGGTTGTGCAGACCCAAGCTGGAGATGCACTGCTCCACAGTACAGCTGTGTACAGATACAGACACACACACACACACCAGATTTGGCATCGCATCACTCAGCCTTTTGCAGCGTTAGCCCAGCTAGCGTACGCCTCTGTTCCTATACCTTCAGAATGTGCATGGAAGCGCCATTGATTTTGCTTGTTCCACGCCTACTGACGTCTGGATGTGCACGCCGCGGTCTCAAGGGTCACCAATTTGACATCGCGTCACTGCTTGTAAAGGGGTTTGAGGCGGGCTCCTCTCACATTTAGACAGCCCGGATTCTGGGCTGTGTCTCGGGCTAATTGTGTGAGTGAAGAGAGTGGCAATAGGCGCTATCTGCCAAGCCTTTGATACACGCTTATCTATTAGCAATTTTCAGAAAAAATAATACTTCGGCCCTTACTGCTTCTGAGACAATTAATTGGATGAGAAATAAAGCCTTGGCAAGACTATAGGCTTGGGTTATGCAGAATAAATGTCTGTAGGAGGACCATCTAGATCTGAATATGCATGCACCTATTGTTTTGTACCTAGCAAACATTTGTTTCTAACTGATTGCCTGTGATTAGTGTCTTCCCTGTTCTTTCTACACAGGCCTGGTAACATTTACATAGCTTGAAGAATATAGCTCATTTTGGAAGGGGCTGGGCGGGGGCTCTGTGTTTAAAGACAGCTTGCCCTGAAAGTGTCCAAAGCTGCCATGAAGTAGGGCACTCGCTGTGATCCTCACTTCACATTCCACGGAGTGGGAGAGACACACCTACCTAGATTCCTCCTATTTATTCAGCCATTTTAGGTCCTATAGCTATTCAAGTCTCCATTTCAGAGCTCCCCCTGTCTGTCTGTCACTCTGTATCTGCACAGTACGGAGACTAGCATGGATGCTTCTCTCTCTCTCTCTCTCTCTCTCTCTCTCTCTGTCATTCTTTCATTCTCTCTCTACCTGTCCCAGTTTAATTTCTTGCTTTCGCTCTTGGTTTCTCATTCTTTACTTTTTACTTTGTTTCTTATCTATTGCGTCTCTCTCTCTCTCTCTCTCTCTCTCTCTCTCTCTCTCTCTCTCTCTCTCTCTCTCTCTCAAGCTCGCTGTGTGCCACAGCTTCCTGTGTTATCTTATCTCCATATCATCTGTGACTCCGGGAACATGAAGGTAACTCTGAAGAGCCGTGACACATTTGGACAGCAAGGAGAAACCCCATGCTGCCTCGCGGTGGGGGGGCTTGATAGCTAGACTTATCGCAAAGACAACCAATATTACCTATTCTCAAATGTTCCTATTTCATCTCATCTCTTTCTGCCCTGAACCAATCGAGATATAGATATGTTCATTTTTTCATATTGGGGGGGAGGTGTCTTAAGATTGATTCATGCCCACGTTTAAAATATCTTATTGTTCTTCTATTTTTTAAAATAATCTCTGTGTGTTTTTTAGTTGCATGAGGGTGTCTGTTGTGGTGACTGGGGACTTGACTTCACTCTGATACACCGGACCCAGTCACCGGTTTGGAGGCTCATAGGTACTCGAGTCGAGACTCGGATGGTTGACTGGCGTCAAGCTGAGGTGACAGCAGTGCTCACGCGGGGCTAGCATATGTTCGCCCAACGTGCGTCCCGAACCCTCGCCGCGAGAGACTTGTTAGCGGGACCGGGGATGCGGCCGCGTTATGTCATGTCGCTTCTAGCGTGGCTATTGTGATGTGAGTTGGGGCGGCCACTTACGCACTGTTCGGTTGTTTGCAAACCGAGCGAGCGTAATGCCGCTAATTAGGAGTAGCTGGCTGTGCTGCAGACAGCTAGTGTCTTTAGCAGACGTTTGTATGTCAGAATCCAAATTATTTCCACAGCCCCACTTGGCTCACAGCCTTGGAAGATAAACATAGGCAATAAGAATACCGTGGGGCGTACAGTAGAGCTTTCATGTTGCCCAATCAAAATCTTCATAGAAGTTGGGGCAAAGTGCTCGAATTCATACCGGAGCTGCGACTTGTTTCCCCATTGATCCTTCCTTACATCAGTGTGAGGTGATTGTAGAGAAGAGACATGGGTGTTTAATACAAGCCTTTGTGTTCAGACAAACACTCTTTGGCAGCCTTCCATCCACACCTTGCCTATACTGCACAGTATACCTTCTTCTGTATTCTAGTATGATTCCTTCCCGTTGTTTCTCTGACTCCCGTTTCTATCTTATTCTCTCATTCTCTCCATCTCCACTCAGCCCCCCGGCACTGACAAGCATTGGACACCGGTCCCAACATGGAGCGTGTTACCCCTGGCAACAACACCCCCCCCCCCCCCCACCCCCCTCTCCTTCCCCTTCTTTTGCCCCCACCCTCCGCTGCCAGTGTGCTTTAGAGCCATTCAACTAGCTTTGAGCTTTGAACCCCCCCTCCCAAACAGAGAACAGAAGGGTCCCTTTTTTACCACCTCATCATCTCATGTGATTGGGAATTAAGACTCGCTGCTCGTCCAGGCTAAAGTTCGCAGCGCCGGCCGTCTCGCTTAGCGGCGGCTGGCTGTTGCCTGTGATTCACACTTTAGCACCTGCTCCGAGCTGTGTGGGTGTTAGCTTAGCACGCCGCTAATTTTAATGCATCGCACGGGGCCACATTGAAAATACAAGGGAGGCTGGGTTTCTACGTGTGTGTGTGTGCGTGTTTCTGACTTTTGTCAGCCTGTCTATTGGAGACCCAGAAAGGAAGTTCTCTCTCTCTCTCTCTCTCTCTCTCTCTCTCGCTCTCAGAATCGGGGGCCCCGGAATGGCTTGATGTTCAAAGGCAAGAAGATCTAAGCTAGTTCGAGCACTGTCACTGCTACTGGCGACAATGTCCGTTCCTTTAAAGCATCCAGCTCAATTGTTGGTATTTTCCAGCTAAATGATGTTGTAGGCATCGCGTCCCTCAGTGATCGGCGTCCCAATTGTGAATGGCGTGACGCACTGCTGTTCTCTGTGAATTTTGACATTCACTGAGCGTGGTGTCCCAAAGAGTGCGGGAGCTTCAAACAAGGCTCGCCTGTTCAAAAGATCTCAACTGTCACTTTTTTTTTTTTTGTGGTCGGAGCGATGCGGGCACAGACGTGGCTTGAAGGTAGGCCTATTCTCTATGTAAAAGCATGAGGAAAGGTCACAAGGTTCAGATGGTGACATTTTAACGTTTCATATTTCCATCTGCCTCCTTTTTAATTTTTTCTAATTTCCTTCCCGCCTAAATGAACTTTGGCACTCCAGTTTGTGCGGGAAAAGTGTGATACAGTGTGCATTTGTTATTCAGAATTGTATTCCCAGCAGTTGTTGTTTCTCATACTACAGTACAAATTACACTTCTGGAGGTTGTTTTTCCTCATTTGCTGAACATTTTGAGAACGGGAGGATATACTGTGAAATGTGCAGCTACTTGATTTATGGCGCGTCGCTTCATTCCAGGGCTACCAAATAGAAAAGTGCTCTAATGCAGCAGCACATTAAATTAAATATCTGCAGAACAGATTCTAATTTGATCACCAAGCTGTTTCAATTTCATTAGCCCAGTCCCTAATGGACTTTCACAGCGTATTATTCCATCCAGCACAAATCCTATTCATTGGATCTTTCTCGCCCCCTGTTGTGCAGGGAGCAGCTCTGGCCGGTCCAGTGCGCTGTGCAGGGTCACAGACCTGATCTTTCCTTAATGGACAGCGCAGTGATTTTCACCGGGAGAACCAGCTATAACTCTGATTTATGGCCTGCTTCTCCTAACCAGATGTTGCGCGCACACACACAAAAAAACACACCAGTCTAATCGTGCGGTGTGGTATACAATAATCCTATATAAGCACCAGGCGGTATGGATGTTAGTGCGTTTGTGACCATTGAGGCACAGTGGCCCCTGATTACAGTAGGTGGTGGCTAGCGTCAGATGAAAACCTGTGCCATCTCGGGTCAGGTCTATGACGGACGAAATATTTACAGCAGAGCTTTTACTACATTTACACGGCTTCTCAGGGCTGTAATTATACGTACATTATAATTACGTCTGCCGTGTGGAGTCGAGCGAGAGGATCAACACATGGCGCAATACCTTTTGAGATCATATTGACTGTACAACTCTAAACTGAGCCGTGTTTGAATTATATTGTGTGTGAAGTTCTGCATTCATGCATGAATAGATGATGTGTGGGTTCTGTTTCAAGATTGACCTACAGGAATAACTGAGGTGTTCTCAGTGCTATAGTGATGACAACCATGGCAACCAGGCACACTGACTACCAGGGGTTGCATTATTAATGCGGTTCAGCAATTATTTTCGGTGCAGATGGTTTGGCCAGAGCCATGTAAAGAGGGAGTTGCGTCAACTCTGCTCACTCCAATGGTCCGTTTTTTTTACACCGAAGGCGAATCGTGGAGCCTCAAACAGTTCTCGAGTTCAAATACTCAAAGTACCGTATAAATCGATGCATTTACTGACTAGCAATTACCAAAAAAGTTACTTATATATCTGTACATGTCGATTTAAATTGCCCACCAAGCACTTCCTGGAACTGTTTGCGTCTCCATAAACATTTCAAGCTTCCATTGGCCCGACTCTCACTGTCTATGGCGCTGGGTATAAGCCAAACACACCAGCAGCATCACAGAGTGTGCGACTCACCGCACATTACGCAGTTGTTGCTTAAAGGTGGCTTCAGTGACAGTAAGCTAAGCCAATGCCTGTGCATGTTTTGCCACATGCAGCAAGGCCTGCTGCCTGTTTTGTGTGCACGCTTCTTTAGACAGCCATGGCTTTCTGAACGGGAACACGGACAAAGTGGTGCAGACCGCAACACACAACATTATGCCAGCCCGGACAATGCATGTTTAATTTGGAGTGCAGGGCTTTTTAGTAAAAAAAAAAAAAGAAAAACACTCGCTGACAACCTTCAAATGCTTTGCAGACTATCTAATATAATGTAACAAATAAAAATATATAAATAGCCCTACAATCAACAATCTGGACTTGTGCCTAAAACCCCTCACACACACACTCACCCAAACTCTATCGACCCATTTTGAGAGGCACTGTACAGTATCCTAGGGTTCCTACTGCAGATTGCGCTTCTCGTCAGACAGTAAGATACATACACACACTAATATGCGGTGGTGATGATTACGATCAGTGCGGTGTCAGTGCTCTCAGATCCAAGAGGCAGAAAGCGATCATATAGACCCATGGAGAGAACCCTGTGGTATACGCAGAGATAAATGTTTTCATCAGACCATCCACCATTACTGTCAGTGCAAGTTACAGCCACAGGAGCAGACAAACAGGAAACAGAGAAAGTGTGGGGGAACTGTGTAAATAATTGATAAGACCTGACTCTGCGCGATTCATGAAGCGCTTCAGAAGATCAAAGAGAGAGGCTGCGAGTTTGACATTGAGCCCTGACGCAGGAGTCAGAACTGTTACCCTCCCCGTAGTCTCAGCCCCTTCCATTCATTAGCATTACGTCACATAAGCGACTCTGCTGGACGTCTGATGCATATAAGCTCCACACTTTCTCTCTGACTTTCGTAAGAAATACTGTCTGTATCCATTGGCTGTTAGCATTGTCACTCACAAGTATGTCTGCGTAATTTCCGATAGCGCAGTGTTTCATTTACTTATTTAAAATGTTCAATTTTATGTACAATACCTGTAAAACAGCCAGACTATGTTGCTTAGTTTTCCTCATTGCAAGTTTAACAGCCGACTTGGTCATTGAGTTACTTTGTTGGTCGTTGTGCATGTCAATCAAAATACCTTGTATGACAAGTAGGCGGGTACTGATGCAGTTAGCCAGTGCTGTGTCCCAGACTTTCCTTAAGGAAAGGCTGGCTCTGCAAGACTGCCCTCCGTGCAATGCCAGTGTTTGTGTTTTGATTTAAAAATATGCAGCCACTTGCTTTTCTTCTCTTCAACTGGCTGGGGGGGGGGAGGTTAACAATGGCTGGCACTCCCGGACATTAGCCAACTGTCTAATGGACTCGCCAGTATTACCCAGGCAATTACCTACCGGCTGGTGCTAAGTAAAGACACGCGGCAGCCATTTTGTTCCCGTCCATTCGATGAAGCATGTTCCCGGCTCTCTCAGGTGTGAAAAATAGCTCGACCGAGGTTTATGGGTTCTTTTAGGCTTGATACATTTTTCAAAAGCAAGGGGCCTTTGTGCCTTGTATCCTCCCACACGGGCTTTCAGCCAGTGATGAATGTTTAAATGAACGTTTGAACAAATTAATGATTAATAGATTTCCACAGTTTTCAGAGGAATGTTTAAGTAGCACATTAAGGTACATGAAAACTGTACCTGCCTCTTATATAGTAGCGTAGAGCCAAAACCGGGGTCTTTTTTTTTAAAAACCTTTACTTATCTCCCGAAGTGAGTGTGCCTTGCTGTTGTTAGTGGCTAAATTGTAGTGTTAATGCATTAGTGCTGAGTATATCCATTAAGGCTTTGACACGGTCTTGGTCTCCACACTGTATAACCGAAAGCCGCCTTCTTCAGAATTTTCCGAAGGTTGAGGTTTAGTCAATTAATGAATGTATTTATTTAATGGAGCGCTAAAACGTCAAAAGCCCTCTCAATTTGACTAACCTACTGTACTTGGTCGTCCCCATTAGTTTTAAATGAAGATGGAGGTAATGGGACAAGTATATTGAGGTTCGTTGAATTTGTATGGCACCCTAGAATAAATGCCTACTTGAGTGGTATAATAAGCCTTGGCTTTTAACACATTAAATCATTCTATGTATTCAAGTACAATATGACTTATGACATTTCAGAAAGTCCATTGTTGTATACTCTCTAGAGTTTAAAACTAATATATTCGGGACTATAACAAATCAACGTGCCGACACATATTTGTCCCCTTAGGTTGGGGCCCGCTAAATAAATAGTGGCCCTATATGTGGAGTGTAGAGATATGCCTCATGCCATAGAACATCACAGCACCAGCCTCCAACACCCGACCCGTTTGCACAGGATTTCTGCCTCCGTACTATGACATGCACGAGAGGCGACAGCTACAAATCAGAACACCGTCCCCGAGTTATCTGTGTCAATTACTGGCGATGAATGGCGGGGGAAGCGATGAAGGCCAGGTGCATCAATCCTCTCACGTTGTCCCACCGTCTCTGGTATATTGATTCTGCCCCTTCTGCTTCCATGATCCAGTTTTGATGGCTCCCGACCACAAGAGCTAACTTGAGCGCTGATGTCAGATGAAAGGGGGTGTATATGTAACCCAAACCCCTGCCCAGGGACATGTTCACATTTTTGATATCAGATCCATCCTCCCCTCCCCCCCCCCACCCTGCAAACTGAGCCTCAATATAGATGCACTGAAGTCATCCCACTACAACCGCTTTGCCTGTAGCAGATGTCAATCAAAGTTGTGTCACAATGCAATACCTGAAACCCAACCCCCACGCGCACTTTTTTTTATTTTATTTATATATTTATATTTATATTTATATCTTTTGACCTCCAGGTGTGTAACAACACATTTTTGTCGCACGTGCTCTTTCCAAAGCCACCTTGTTGTGTCAACTAAAATCCCACCCCACGCTGACCTCTGTGCAGTCCAAATGCACCAATTCGATACTTTTTTCGCTTTTTAACTGGCTGGCCAGTTATAAAGCTAGCGTTTTCCAAGACGCACCTATCTGCCTAAGCCCATAGCTAGGTAGAATGTCCATTCAGCGAACCGTAGATGAGGTCTATTGTAAGCAGCACATCGTGAGAATAGCAGCTGCTAAATATGTGATGGCTGCATGCAGGATTGGCTGCTCCTGCTTCCACTGATTCTCTCTCTCCTCCCATCTCTCTCTCTTTTTCTCATAATCTCTCCCTCTCCCCCAATATATATATAAATATCCATCTCTTTCGCTCTCTGTCCATTTCTCTCTCCCCCATCTGTCTCCCTCTCTCTCTCTGACTCTCTCTCTCCCTCTCTCCCTTTCTCTCTCTCTCTCTCTCCCTCTCTCTCTCTCTCTCTCTCTCTCCCTCTCTGACTCTATCTCTGTCACTCTCTGACTATCTCTCCCTTTCTCTCTCTCTCTCCCTCTCTATCTCTCCCTCTCTCCCTCTCTCTCTCTCTCGCTCTCTCGCTCTCTGACTCTATATCTCCCTCTCTCTCTCTCCCTCTCTCTCTCCCTTTCTCTCTCTCCCTCTCTCCCTCTCTCTCTCTCGCTCTCTCGCTCTCTGACTCGATCTCTTCCTCTCTCCCTCTCTCTCTCTCTCTCCCTGACTCTATCTCTCTCCCTCTTCCCGGGGCTCTCCATGTGTTGGATGCATCGACCGGCATTACAATTGGATTGCGGCTGGGCCTGATCACCGGTGCCAGTGTGTGGCTCACCTCACGTGGCACCGCTGGGGGTCCTGGGGCACTAGCTAACACCCAGGGAAAGGAGGGGGTGTACAACGAAATAACTGCAATTACCAGCCATTACACACACACACACACACACACACACACACACACACACACACACAGACACACACACAGAGGGGCTAGCATATTGTCTAACCTAGCAGGTGTGTGCTTATGGTAGAGATCAGATGATGTGCTCGGGGGTGGCATGCTAGGACTTAAAAGTGCGTAAACATTGCCATAACAGTAACCACACTGATGAATGTTGTTTGCCTTTTAGTACAAGCGAGATGAACACTATACCTTTATTTTGGATTCTAGCTGTGTTTATTTAAACCAAATACATCTTTCACGCAAGGTTATACACTTGTGTGCGTCTGTGTGTGTGAGTGCGCGCTTGTGAGTGCCTCCGTGCGTGCACATGCGCGCCCATGTCAATGGGAAAAGAAAAAAAAAGATTTGCCCCGCATCATTTGTTTACCCCGGGACTCGCGGCCCTCATCTTTTCTCACAAAGAGAACAATAGGTGTTGGGGGGGGGGGGGGGGGGGGGGGGGGGGGGGGGGGGGGG